>PVKA01045303.1:0-15622 GCA_004027165.1 Ctenomys sociabilis
AAAAAAAAAAAAAAAAAAAAAAAAAAAAAAAAAAAAAAAAAAAAAAAAAAAAAAAAAAAATATATATATATATATATATATATATATATATATATATATATGTTTCTAAATAACTCCGCTGCCTACAACTACAGGACCTCAGGAAAAGTGGGTCTTACAGAATTTAGTGAGTCTGAGGGTGAGTCCTGACATGAAGTTGGCATCGTGGAATGAAGAGGAAGGTATTTTCAAAGTGCACTCTACCTTGGGATTCATGGATCCTATCAGCTGTGAATGTTCATTCACCAAATAGTCGCTTTCATGCCCATGCAGGGTTCTAGGATATTACAGGGGGATTAAAACCTCTGGAAGCATGGTGGAGAGGGGGCACCAGACACATATACCACCACTTGTGTTCCAAGTTTGGGGACACAGCATTGGGGACCAGGCCCATAGCTTGGCCCCGGGAATAGAGCCGCAGCCAAGTCAAGTGTGGAGTTTACCACCAAGAGTCCCATAGACACAGTTACACAGAGGAGAGATACAGGGGGAAGTGCTGTGACCCGGGGAAGGTGCGGCCGAAGGACACACTCTGGGATCTGCCAGATGTTCTCCATGAGTTCCTCCCAGATCCACATTCAACCTGCTCCCGGCCTTCTCTTCATCGCCAGGAGGGCAGCCTTCCTAGGTCTGAAACAGCACCTCTTGTGCTCTGGCTTCTACTTAGAGTCAACTATCAAGGCTGTAACAGAAGAATGGGGAGAATGAAAAGAATGATGCTAAGCTGTTTATCTGCCGAGCTCCCTCTAGCGAAGGCCTAGATGCTACCAGGTAGCCTTCAGTCCCACAAGCACTACCAATTTGTCCTGCTGCAGTAACTGCTCCGTTCTCTGCCTGTTGAGCCCTAGGGTAAAGACTCCAGCTCCTGCTCCTTGTGTGTGGTACGTCAGTTCCCTTGGATTCCTTGACTGCCTACATCTTGGAACACACAACCTTCTTTTCCCTTGTTTGAGAGAACTATGTTTTCTATAGTGATAGGTGGTAAGAGTTACCAAGCAAAGGGTATTCCAGTTGATACCTACAACTTTAAGCTGCAGTACGGGACAACTTTGAGTTTAGTGGCATACAGAAATGTAGATGCCAAAAGGGATTCCAAGTTGGTCCTGCGAAAGAATTTGTATCCTTAACTTTTTAACTCAGTATTCAAGTGATACACTAAAATCGAAAGGTTTGATAAAGAAATATTATGATAGTAATGTGATTAAGCCCTCTACAAAGCTGCTTTCCTAATCCATGCTTGTAACAGCATGTCCTGCACCCTAACAAGAGCTGACTGAACCCCAGGAAGGTGGACACCTGGCCTACCCTGGCCCAGTGACTTTCTTTTGCCTTGGGGACTGAGCTTCCAGAATGTTAGCTCTTTCCTAGGGCGGCTTCTGAGGAGAGGTGTGGGCTCAGCGCCAGGGCATTCCTGCAGTCACACATGCAAATGTGCCACAGCTCACTGAACATCTGTGGTCCTTGCTTACTTGTGTGTTTTTAATACAGCACTCTGGCAGATGGTCATTAAACATTTCTGTGAAGGGACAGCATTTCTAAGTGATGCCCAGGCACCATTTAGGCTATGGATAGGACTAGGGATCCAGATGTCATATGATATATCCACCAGAGCAGTACAAGACAGTCCAGAGAGACAGAAATGGGTAGACAGTCAGATAGAGGCAGAGAAGAGAGGCTGCAGCATCCCAAGAAGTGGGCCTGGTGGGAGCCGCTTCCTGCCGGGTCCCAAGGTAGCTCCACTTCCGGTCCAGCTCTTCCCACCCCAAGCTTCCTCCAGCTGTGCTCTAACCACCAACTCCCCTTCCTTGCTTAGGCCAGCTTGGGCCAGCTGGTCTGCAGGAGACAGTGTTGCTAAAGCACTATCCAATGTGTCTTGTATTCCCGCATCCCCTTGTCAGACTGGGCCTCTCCCTCTTGTGTAGGTCAATCCAGAAGTCTGCCTTCATACCCTTAAGGAAGAGATGACACAAAAGAAAGAGAAAGAAAGAAAGAAAGAAAGAAAGAAAGAAAGAAAGAAAGAAAGAAAGAAAGAAAGAAAGAAAGAAAGAAAGAAAGAAATGATTTGCTTTGAGCTTCCCAAGCATAGGCATAGGTGAATAAATAGGTGATTTGGGGCATAAATTACATATTTGAATAAATTCAAGTAGAGAAGAGATGAAGCTTCCCATTCCCAGAATGGAAAAAGAAGCATCTCTAAGGTAGGGAGTCAGGGGGTGGCATGGGGATGGAGATCAAGTAAGACACAATTTGGGGACTCAAGGCCAACGTGGAAAAGCATCCAGAGATGGCTCAGCTGCGGCTTGAGTCAGCACTGTTCTTCTACATTGCCCAAGTGCTTTGCAGAGAAGTGTAGACATGTCATTGTCCCTTTGACTTTGTGACTTTTATTTTTTCCTAAGGCCCCTGAGGAAAACCCTTTCCCCTGGGAGCTGGAAGCTCACTGCTGACTGCAGCCTGATGATCCCCAGGCCCTGAGACTTTGTTCAGTCCACTCTGACCCATCCACCTGCTGGAAGCCAATGATCCAATCCATGACTCCTTGAGCAGGCATCACAGAGCAGCCACGTTAGTAGGACCAAGTGACATGGCCACTTAGAGAACTGGTAGTTCTCTAAGAAATTAGACACGATGAAAATGTCATTGCATCCTTATCAGCAAGCTAGAAAAAATGCAGGCAATATGTTTAGGGAGACCAGAAACCACCTGACCAGCTTGTGAGAGACTTGGTTAATTACATGCATGACCCCTTGGACAGTGGTTTCTGTGCTCAGCACTGCCATAAATAAGCTGCAGCTATCAAAGTAAAGACCCTACCATTGTGGAGGGCAGTGTGGAGACTTCTCAAAATAGTAGGACTAGAAATCCCATTCAAGCCAGCTATCCCCCTACTGGGAATTTTCCCAAAGGATCTGAAAACATTGTATCATAGTGATATATGTGTACCTATGTTTATAGCAGTGCAATGTGTGATAGCAAAATCTTGGAAACAACCAAGATGTTCATCACATGAGGAATGGTTGAAAAAGATGTGGTATTTCTATATAATGGAGTATTACTCAGCTATTAAGAATGATAAGTTTGAAGCATTTATACTGAAGTGGATGTCACTTGAACATACACTCATGAGTGAAATAAACCAGACACACATGTGTAAATATCGTATAGTCTCCCTAGTATAACAAGTGAAAAGCAGAAATACAAAAGGAAACGTACAACAACAACTAAAATCAATTGAGTCAGATAAGGCAAAGTGAATGGCATATGCTGCAGGATACTAATCAGCTTTTCTTCTGGATGGTTAACAACCTAAGTTCACAAATCAGAGTTGGAGAAATAGAAGAGCCACAAGGCCAGCCAACATTTTGGACCTAGCCTTTCAAGGTCAGTGAAGACTCAGGACATAGGAGAACCTGTACTGTAACATCATGAAACTCAGTTGAGCTCCAAATTTTCTGAACAAGGAGATTATGGAGCCACAGAGGAAAGAGACTGATGATCTATAGTGTGCCTGGGGAGAGTCACATGGAGAGAAAACTTTCTCTCAGGCTCTCACAGAGAGCAAACTGGTCAAGCATTGGCCGTGACTCATCCACATGGATGACACAGACAAAGGATCTTCAGAATAATGTACAGGACTACAAGATAAACCCTGAGGGGACTTCACTGACCACATAAGAAACATAAAGTACATGTGTTGGTATAGAAGTCTTGCTCTATCTAGGTCTTAACCATCCAGCAGAAAAGTATAAAAATGAAGTATACATTGTGGGGCCATAATATTAAATGGCTATGGTCGACAACTTCTTTGAATAGCTCACTATTGTTGTGGAACTGGACTGCGTTGGATTGTGGTGTCGAGTCCAAGTACCTAAGTTAGTTGAATGACAATAGAGTGCCCACCTTTGACAGGTGTAGACAAAGGAAGGGGTATAGAAAGAAAAAATCATAATGTGTGTGTGTAGACAGTACAGTTGGGATAGATAACGCTGTGCTTCTACATAATCCTATGAGAGGCAAGATTTGCACTGATGTTGGTTGGAGAGGATTATTATGTCGGCTTCTAGTACTATGGTCATCCACTAGGAAAATAATTATTGAATTTTTGATATAATTCAGGTATAAAAAATAAGATAAGTAAACAGTTACACTCTTAATTTACTGATAAGAGACATCTGCTATAATAATGTCTATAAGTATATTTTCATGTATGTACCTTGTACGATACCAAAACAGTATGAACACAGTTTGCAATGTATTAATTTATCGAATCTGTCTTGTTAAGGTGCCTTAAAACTGTCTGATTGATATTTGTACTTCAATAAAATAAAAAATAAATAAAATAAAATTTAAAAAAAGCTTTTTTTCACACTCAGCGAAGAGAATCATGATCCACTGAAGTGTGAGCCAGGGGCTCTGAGGTGACATGGGCACATGACACAAGCCCTGATGTTAGCTTTTTTCTTCACACTACCATGGTTTCCCCACCCCACCCCTAGCAGTGTCCTGTGAAATCAGTCTATCTGCACTCTTTTGGGTGTTGCTGTTGCAAATACCAGTAAGTCATGAAAATTATCCTAATAAATAAATAACAGTACCAAAAAAAAAAAAAAAACAGAAGGAAGGAGTATATATTTAAAGTATTTGGGGGAGTCTTGGGAAACTCAAGGGGGGAGTTCATCAAGGGTTTCTTCCACAGTACAATGATGCACAAAACCAGACAAGCTAGACAGCGCTGTAGAATGATCTTCCAGATCTCCACTGTGCCGGTCCCAGATGGGACAGAATGAAGCTGGACGCCAGCCAGCACGGGCAGCAAAAGCAGTCAGGGCCTTGGCTGCCAGCTCGCGGTGAGTCAACAGGGTGAAGCGACTGCCAAGAAAGCCTATGGAATCTTGGGCTATGCTCGTGACAGAGGCCACAGTTCTCTGTCAAGTCCATGTGTCAAGTCACCAGCGAGGTGGTGAGGGAGGACTCCTAAGCCTGCTCTGGGGGACAGTGGGAAGAGGGGCCACTTACTACCTGGCCTTGGAGGGGAGATAGGTGAGAGCTCCCCAGACTCAGGTTCACCAGTGCATAGCCTGAGGATGGACTCTGAGTCCACATGAGGCAAAACCCCAATGTCATCACTCACTGATGTTTTCCCATGTAGTGTAATGAAATACCTGACTTGGCTTTCTCTGCAGCCCTCTGAAGGAAGGCCATTTTTAATCCCTCACAGACAGATGACAGAACTGCAGCGCAGAGAGGATCAGTTTCTTGCCAAATATCAGACAATCAGCAAGTGGAAGAGCTAGGCTTTGACAGCAAAGAGAGTGAACTTCTTGCTCTGCCCTGAACAGCTACATGATCGTGAATCTTACATCTCTTCTCTCTGTGCCTCAGTTTACCTTACTGTTGCATTTGTAAGCTATCCCCTGACATAAAAGCTTAAAAGAAAAACATGTATTTGTTCAAAAGTCTGCAACCTGGACTTGATGGAAACAGCTCCTGTTGGCATCATCTGGGGTAGGCTCAAGGTGGGACTGGGCTAGGCATGTAATGTAGTGATAGAGCACTTGCCTGGCACATGTGAGGCCCTGGGTTTGATCACCAGCACCATGCACACAAGAAAAGGGGAAGCAAGAAAGCTTAGTCACTCTCCATTTGATGCCTGGGAGGGAAGGTTCATAGGGCTGGGAAGTGGACCGCTGAGGCTCCTTGGATCTCATTCTGTGCTGTCTCCCCATTTGCTCCCCCACATGGTGTCTGGAGGGCAACAGACCTGTCACCTGTGGCCTCCTGGCTCCCTGGCACATATCCTGAGAGAGTAAGAGCATCCAGAAGACCTCTAAATCAGCGAGGCCAGAAGCCCATGTCACTTTAGGTCCCCTGCACCCTACTGGCCAAGGCAGTTGTAAATATGATCCACTCCCAGAGGTACCACAGGACAAGGGAATTAATGGGGGAGCCTGTTGGGGTCCCCACTGCGGCCCCCCTGCTTGCAAATTCCATGTCCTTGGGCAAGCTTCTTCCTACCACAGTGCCTGTGTAGATGAATTAAGACAATACAAGTGGAACGCTTGGCCCATTGTCAGGACACTGGTGAAGATTCTATAAATGTTGGCTGTTCTTACAATAAAACTGGCCCAAGAAAACATCTTTTTTTAAAGACAAATATGCTTCTACCATAAAAACTCTGTGCCATATACCCTCACGCCACATAAAGACTTCTGACCCATTTGTGTCCTAATTCATAGCACAGGACACAGGACACTACAGCTCCTCACCTGGAAAGTCAAGCCCCAACCTCCCTTTCTGCCTCCAGAAATACAAGGCAAGTGCTGGGTCTGCCCAGGAGCTCCACTCCTACCCTTCCTGCAGGGGACCTTGGCTGACTCAGCTTGGGTGATTAGGGGAGAATTTAGTGACTCATTAAGTATCAAAAACTGATTAAACACCCTCAGATCTCAGGAAGAGAATAATACCCAGGAGACTGGAAGTTCTCTCTCTCTCTCTCCCCCCCAAGTACACCCCTCCCCATCTTCAGACCGGAGAACATGGGCTGCGAAATTTTAGAAAATGGGCTGGGAAATTAGCCTTGGGGCAGGGTGTCTACTGCCCCATGCACAGGCGCACATGTCTCCAGCGCTGATGAGAGCTGGGGGCTGCTGCCAAAGATGCAAACCCAAGATAGCCTCTTTCTTTTCCCACTCTTAGGGCTGCTGTTACCATCCTGGAACCGAGACCTGCATCCCCGCAGACATCTCACAGGCCCTAGAACTCAGCTCAGACCCCCACCCTGGGCTCACCTTCCCCCACCAGACCAGGGCTTCCAATGGGGCTTTCCACAGTGCTGCCATTAGCCCTAACAGCAATCCAGCTCAGCTGGACACTCTGCCACCTGCCTCACTGTGATGTCACAGGGCTGCTGTGTGTGCCTCTGTTCGCTCCCGCCAGAGATCTCCCAGGGAGCAGCTTCCCAGCCCATCCCTCTGCGTCTTTGCAGTCCTTTCCCCTCTCTGGCTGGTGTGCTCAGGACTTGGTGAGATGTACACAGAAGCTGGCACTCTCAGAGGACACCACAGCAGCCCCCATGGTCTTCCAGATGGGGCCCACTCTCCTCAACACAGTTTCCCAGCCTTGACCCGTCACCCACCCATTACGGATACCAAGATGATGGCCCCCAAAACTCATGTGCTAGAGTCTCCACCCTGAAGAATGACTGTATTTGGAGACAGGGATCTCACAGAAAATTGTGCGGAAATGAGTTTATTAAGGTGGGATCTGATCCAACACGGATGGCATCCTTCTAAGTAGACAACCACACTGCCTGGTGTGGCAGCCATAAATAGAAGGCTCCAACATAGATTTACTGCAGGCAGCGTCCAGCAGTAACATGTGCTGCACAGCAAGCAAGAGCCATGCTTGGGAAACCAAGCTCCAGAATTCCTGGCTACTTCAGTGAAAGTCAGGACTGCTCAGACACCCCCACAGGGGACCTCAGAGCTCTGCGACCCTCTGGGCAGCCTGTAGCACCAAGATGCAAGCCACTGAGATCTCATGGAGAGCTCCCACCCACCTCCATTTTGCAAGAATCAGTCTTGGTTCCACGCATGAGCCCCGTGCCACGTACAGAGTAAATTGGCCCACAAGTCAATTAGGAAAAGCTTCCCTCCTAAGTCTGTTTGGCTCTGTGGATCCCCTGCAAGAGACCGCAGCTTGCCTGGATTTTACCTAGAAGGAAGCAGTCTGGGCTCTCTGAATAGGGCCCCATGTACTTAAAAGGAAACAACTGGATTTTGCCCCATCTGGCCTAGAACAACACGTAGACAAATTCCACTTTGGCCCCCTCTCCCAGTCTGTTTTCACCCATGTCACTCACCAATGTCATCTAACTTATACAGTTGATCTCTTTGCCCACTGGTGCTTCCGTGCAGCACTCTGTGTCATCCCAGTAGAATGAGGAGAAAGACTGTTCATTTTGTCCCCTGTCATTTCTGTGCTACCTACCCACAAGCCCGGTGCATCACTGGTGTTTGGGGTGTGCACATTAATGTGGACATAGATGAATAAGCCAGTCCATGCTTCCCTCTTCTCTTCTCAGGAACACAAGGGGATGTGTCTCTACTCCCCTCACTGCCTTGATGGCTCCCCGGTACTCCCCCAGTGGGGGACCCCTGCGTGCCCTCACTTCAGCACTTTCTCTGCTAACAGAGGTGCTGGGCTGCCAGTGGACACTTGAGCCCTGAGCCCTACACGTGTTCCTGCAAGGCCATGGCACTGTGGTCACATTTGTGCGTTGCCAGACACACAAATCCACCAGAGCCTGGCATCCTTCTTCCCCTGTGGATGGAAGTTCTTCTCTGTCCAGAATCTGAGGCCAGGACTTTGGCTGTGTGGTACCCAAGAGCTTCTGAATTGGCCTCTTTGCACCATGCTGTGGGTCAAAGTTATGGCACATGGTTAATGAGGGGGCCTATGGAAAGAAAGAATGCAGAGCAGTAGCCTGGTTCCTGGTCACGAGGAAGAAGAGCAGGCGTGGTGCAGATACAGTCCTCCTTGGAATAGCTTTGCCCCCCCCCCCCGTACAGCCCTCAGTGCCACACTTGCACTCCTAGGTGGAGAAACAGACACGCTGAGCCTCGGGCACAGCAGGGTGGCTTGGCATGGCTGGGACTCTCCCAAGAACCACAGACACTGGGAGCCTTTTCCTAGATTGTGAGTGAGATGAGACCTATATGGGGTCACCCCACTGGGGTCAGACTAATGGCAGTGCCTATCTTAGCCCTGTCCCTTAGCTGTGTGACCTTGACCAAGTGGGACTCCTCTTGCTTTCCTCCTCTGCCCAATGCAGTTATGCAGTTATGACAGGCAGCCCCTCCCTTCTTGCAAACACCACAAACACCATGTTCCAGTCTCCTTTTTGCTCTCCTCTTTGTTCTCTCTCTCTCTCTCTCTCTCTCTCTCTCTCTCTCTCTCTCTCACTCAGTTTGTGTTGTTGTTGCTTTGAGAGAGGGACTCACTGCTAGTTCAGGCTGACCTCAAACTCACTTATGTAGCCCAGGTGCTTGCCTCAGCCTTCCAAGTGCTGGGATTACAGGCACGCCACAGCACACCCAGCTGCCTTTGCTCTTGAGGTTCCCATAATGCCCTTGTCCTCCCTTGTCTCTGCCTACCTAACTCTTCCTTGGAGCCCTGCTCAGGTGTTTTCCAGGTCTCTCTGTCACTCAGGGCTCCCTAGTCCTTTGAGCCTGTCCAACACATGCCCTTTTGTGGAAGCCACCCTGGCATAGAATGTCTGCTGTGTATGTTTTATTCCCAGTTCTCTTTTCAATGGTAAGCAGTAGCATCACACCTGGGCCAAACTCCAGCTTTGCCATCTAATAGCTTTGTAACTTCAATGGATTGCCTAAGTTCTTAGAACCTCAGTTTTCCCATCTGTAAAAAGGACATAAGAAGTACCTTCTAGAGCTTGTGGTGTGAATTAAAGGAGACAGTGCTGTAAAGCTTTTAGCACATTGTGTGTGCTGGTACTTTTCAGCACAACCAGCATGGTCATGGTACTCCGCAGGAGCTACATGTGGAAAAGTCAGGATGTGAAAGTCATCTCTTTTCAGCCCTCTCCAGGCAGCCTGGAAAGCAAGCCTTGAGGTCAGTATCAGCCTGAGCCCCAAGGAGCTGATATTGATGCATTCTCCAGAAAGACTGACATAGTGTTTTGACAGTAGAACTCTGGTGCCTAATGAGAAAGCAGAAACGCAAGCAGAAGGGTAGGGAACTGGAAAGCAGCCCCAGTATCTGCCTCTCAAGCCAGGTGTGGTTGTGCGCACCTGTCATCTCAACACTCAGGAGGCTGAAGCAAGCAGATTGCTGCAAGTTCGAGGCCAGCTTGGGTGACACGGCGAGTTCAGAAACCCTGGCTCAAAAACAAACAAACAAACCCAGATACTTGCTTCTGGGTCTTTACCTTGGTTCCAAGCAGAAGTGAACAGAACACGGAAGTGGCTCCCCTCCGCGGAGGGCTCTGCAGGAGACACTGAGCCAGCCCTTCTCCCTGCTCTCTCCGTAAACCCCGTGACAGACTTGCCCGGGTCGCCAGGTGTCCCTGGCGAGCTCAGCGGCCTACCCACGATCACACAAGGGCTGAGGCCCAGCTCAGGCTCAAGCCCAGGGCAGCCTTCCCCGGGGACTCACAGGGAGAAGGAAGGGCAGCGTGGCTCCGGGAGAAAACTCAGTCCCCCGGCGCTCGCACCCCGTGACAGGGTAGAAAAACAATCTGCAAAAATGTATGGTTTTATTTATGGAAAATTAATTCAGCATACAACTTCATCATGAAACAATTTCTCGAAACATTAACTCCCATCAACGTTGTAAAAAGTCTCAGAAGCTACAAAATTTCCTTTAAGAAAGAACTTCGCCTCTATGAGTAAACACCCACTCTCCGGCAAGTCTCTCTTTGATTACTTGCTCGCTTTACATCTAGGGAAGTCCAGGTGGCCTCACCGGTCTGTGTGGCTCAGGAAAGGTGCCCTGCAAGCTCAGGGAAAAGCAGTGCTGATTTAATTGCTCTGTGCATTAGACCCTCCCTTTTCGGTTCCAGCACGCAGCCACAAGCCCGTTGTTTTCTCCAGGCCTATCAATAGCGGTGCAGCGCCACTTTCTCTTGTCCGATATCGCCCTCTGGTGGCCACCTCTCTACCTACAAACAAAACGTGAAACGGGCAGGTGCACGGGGCACTTGTTTTCTCACTTGACTTGATGGCTCACAGGCCATCCGTCCGGCCGCTGGGTTCTTCACCACCGCGGAGGGGGCTACTCCTTGCAGAGCAGCAGGGGCTCCAGATGCCTAAGATTTCGCTTGTTGATGGGGAAAACGGGCAGATCTGTCATCCCAACGCTGCTCCCAGAGCGCCAGAGACCCTGGGGCTGGGGTCAGCTCCCACCAGCGCTGCCTTGTTTCCTGACAAGGAGAGGCGATGCGTTCTCATCCGCCTTCAGCGCATGCAGCATCTCACGTGCTCCCTGATCACATCTTCATCTTAATTTTATGGCCATGCAGCAGAACATAGTTAAGTTTGGGTCACAAAAGAAAAGCAGACAAGGTCACCGGGAAGCCGGAAGCACAGCTGCAGCCGTGGGCTGGCATCCCAGCCCTGTCAGTTCCAGGCCTTGTTATCTTGAGCAAAGTGCTCAATTTCTCTCTTAAATTCTTCTCCTCATCTGTAAAATGGGTACAATCGTAGGGCTCAACAAGATAAAGATAACTCAGGTTCCCAGACTCCGGTGTCAACAATGTTCTTGAGATCTTATAAACAAAAGAATCACCCCCCCACACCCCAATTTGACTTTCCCAAAGTTACTGCTTTGGAAGAATTTGAAAGTGGTTGTGGAAAATCTGAGCAGTTAGCAAACTGCCTACATTAGCCTGGTACCAGTAGCCACTGAAAATAAGTGTCCACAAGCTGGTCCTCTGGCCCCAGGCCTGGCCCAAACATTGGCATCTGCTAAGAAGCTTTCAAAATGCACTGCTCTCTCTCCCGTCCCCACAGGATTCTGAAGTAATCGGTTCAGGATGGATCCTGGCACTGGGATCTGTCGGAATTCCGGGCAGCTCACACACAGTCAAGGCTGAGAACACTGACTTAATCCCAGACCTGGCGCAGAGTTGGGGCTTAATAAATGTCACAGAGGCCCTGCCAGGGATCGCCACCATGACCCAGGCACCACGTCTTTATTCAACAAGAGTAACAGAAGGACAGCCTCCAACTGGTGCCGAGCTGGATATAGAGCAGCCGCTGCAACAAAGCAAAAAGACTAAGGTCTTTGTCCTCGGAGAGACCACAAACAGGAACGCAGCAGGCCAATGTGTGACTTAGCACTGAGCCCCCAAAGTGATGTTGCTGGCCCAGCCAGCAGGGGGCTGCAGATCGCGGGGGTGGGCGGGGTCCCTTCCGGCTATGGCGAGAACCCTGTGTTCTTCAGATGGAACGCTCACACTTCCCATGCCTTGGAAAGGAAGAGATTTAGAGATGCCGGTGTGTCTTCAAGAACATAAATAAATCAGAGGCACCAATGGTAAGCCAAGAGGCCCAGTGAATGTTGAGGGGTGCTTGCAGCAGTGAGACCTGGCCTGACTTCCTGTGCCCCTGGTGTCGCTGTCTGTTCCCCTCAGATAAGGCTGCCCGAGCAGGAGATGGACAGCCCTAGCCTGACAGCCCCACTCCCCGATGGTCCCCAGCTCCTGCTGTCCACCAGCTGCCAGCGGCCCCTTTCCCAGCTACAGACTCAGCCAGCCAGCTGTTTCCAGCTGTGTGGACAAATGGGAATTCTTACTCTTAATAGGATTTGAGCTTTGCACCTGCTCCCTTGGCTGGGACTGAGCAGCTTCAGAAGCAAAAGGTGATGATGCGGGGGAGGGGGAACCCTTTTATCTACTCAGCCAACCCCCAGCTGGTCAGCAGCACCTGTGAGTGAAAAAGAAAACCTAGAGAAGTCTTTCCAAGCAGGGAGGGCATAGGAGGAGGGAAGACCTAAGAGTCTGTCCCACCATCCGGCTGGGAATTAGCTGCCTCGGCTCTCTTCCTTCCTCTCAGCTACCTTGATTCACGGTGCTTATCACAAGTGGATGCCGTGATGCACGTGTTCGCGCCTCACTTTCCAAAGACTGACAGCAGGTTGGGAGAGTCTGCAAGACCTTTTCCCCTTGACTCCTTCCTCCATTGGTGTTCACTGCCCCACCCTAGGTGGGGGAGGGGAGGCCCAGTCTGGAGCCCCTAGAAGGCTACAGTCAGGCTCCAAGCGCAGCCCTCATACGCTCTCCATCTGGCCTGTGGCCGTTTCTCTTCGGTTGGTTTTTATTGTTCTGCAAATGACAAGACTCCACAAATGACTCCACGCTGGAAACCCAGCTTCTCTCAGGGATGCTGAGTGACAGGGATGAGGGCCACACCCAGATGTGGCGAACCGGGCTACTGCTACGGGGCGACTACTGCTGCTCTGGCACACCCTCGCCCCCACTTCCCACTTGGTGCGCCACCCTAACCCTGAGGAACACACACACACACACACACACACACACACACACACACACACACACACACACAGACTTCGCTCTTTCTCCAGGCTCTGGGGGCTGAACCAGGCCGCGGTAGGCAGCAGAATTGCCGCTCCTCCACCCCCAGTGAGCCTCAAGGCTCCCCCCCGCCGCCCCCTCAAGCAAAGCGCGGGCTCCAGGGTCTATCTCAGAGAATGACCGTGGCCTATAGGGTCACTTGGGGGACACTCAGCATTTCTGCAACCACAAGGAAACCCAGCCGGGGTTACTTTACTTTTTATTTTTTATTTTTCCTTCTATGGAGTAGCTTCTAAGGATTTGGCACCCGAGTGATTTTTATTTAGGCTGTATGCCCTAGGCACAGAAAACAAGCAGCCTCACGTTTTTGTGCAGACTGTAAAACCCCTAGCCTTTATGCCTCTGGTCCCCTCCTCCCCCTGGGAGATATTTTTCAATCATTCCTGTGCCTTTTCCTTTTGCCCTGTGCACACAAACCTCCAGCCTCACAAGTCTACTCAACTACCTCTGGCACGCGGCCTGCTCCTTGTTATTAATAAGACTGAAAACAACGGATAATAAATAAGTCCTTGCTTTCAAAGGGCCCCCACACCACCAACCCAGAGCTCGCAAGAACCATATGAGGTAAACAGGAGCATGCAGAGCTGAAGGGACTCGTGTGGGACCAGCAGCCAGCCAGGGACGGAGCCAAATCAGAAACCTATTTGAAGTGCCATTATGTATGGCTTTATCGGGAAATTATTTTGAAAAGTAAGCCGGTGGAAAAGACAGTCCTGATTTTAAATCATGAGTTTATTAGATTTCAAGGACAAGATTTATTCCCACTCTGTGGTATTAAAATGAAAACCAGTGGAGTAAGATTTGGTGTTGTGCTTGCCTCTCCGAAAGCCTTTTGGAGACACTTGCATCTGGGCTCTGAACTGGAGCATTCTCTTTCTGAGATGTACAGCACAACCCTGGACTTGACAGATCAGCATTTTAGAAACTAAAAATATCAAGTACCTACTCGGCACCTGCTGCTTTGTAGACAGTATTCCAACTAATCTTGGTTTCTCCATAAATTATGAGTCAAGCAGCATTGTCGCTTCCATTTTATAGATGAGGAAGTTGAAGTTCAAAGAGGAATAGAGGGCTGGAGGGGATAGCACAATGGTCTAAGTGGCTGCCTTGCAAACACAAGGATTCAGGTTCAAGCCCCAGTACTACATGCCCCGCAGGAACCCCAGGAGCATGCTGATCCCCAAACTGGGAGTACTGGCACATGGCTATAATCTGAGGACTGGAGAGACTGAGACAGGAGGATTACTAGGAGTCTGGACCACACAGCAAGACCCTATATAAAAAAAAAAGAAAAAGGAATACATATACACATACACACACATGATACTTATGATAATTGTACCACTAATTTCTCTTGATTTATTGAAAGGAACAGTTAATGCTTAATATTTTTGACCAGTTTTACATGCTTATATCTGGTAATCTGAACAACCACGTTGAAGATACCAATATGCATTAAAACAACCCTTGTTGATTTCCTACCACCTTGTTTTGAAATTCTGTATCATTTCTTATGGTTGTTTTGCTTTTCAATAGTGGGGATCCAGTTCAGGACTTTGCACTTGCCAGGAAAGTGCTTATACCACAGAGCTATCTCCCCAGCCCTCTAATGGTTTTATCTCTTTGAAATAAGAATAAAGGAGGAAGGCTGAGGAGATAGCTCAGTAAAATAAGTACTTGCCTGGTAAGTGCAGGGTCCTGAGTTCAATCCCCCATACTGCAATAAATAAATAAGGATTAATACTTTTCCCCAGGGTCACACAGCTACTGATTGATCCAAGGTCCAAATCTAGGACTGTCTGAAGGTGTACTCTGTCTTTCCTAGGTTCATTTAATTTGGACATCTGCACCCAGAAAACCAGGGGCAACTGATGTGGTAGGTCTACGGCATTTCTCACCTTTAGACTGGCAAATGCAACAGGAGGCCACATTTGCCAAAGCCAATAGCAAGATCTCTCCCTGCCTTATTTGACAGTCAGCGGCAGTGAGCAGATATTCACACGCCCCACCTCTTCCCAGAAGGGGTCTTTAATCATGACCCGGATGTCTCCTCCCTTGTACAGCGCGGGCTCAGCCTCCACCAGCAGCCATCCCTCTTCACCCTGGCCCTTAACTGCTAGGCTTGCCAAGGATCTTCCTAGGTCTACTTTTCAATTTATAAGCTTGCATTTGAGAATATCATTCACCTGGGGTGTTAAATTGTACCGAAGAGGGTAGGAGGAAGAAGAGGAGGGGGAGCAGAGGAAGACAGCCAAATCCACACCGTCACTTGCTTCCCCTTCCTCTGCCCTGATTGGTTGTTTCCAAGTCAGCTTGGAAACATCTACATCTTGACTTGTGTCTTGTAAACCATTGGCAGCCCCACTGCCTCACCTTCAACACGGACACGAGCCCAGCCACTTCTTCCACCTTCACAGCGCCACACTGGTAAGCAATATTCACCCTCACACTCTCGCCTCCCAGCTCCATGGT
>PVKA01045304.1:0-15616 GCA_004027165.1 Ctenomys sociabilis
CCGTCTCATCCCCACCCAGTCCCGACTTTGGTCACGCCTAAGGAAGAGGTGCGGAGGCGGGGGCCGTTTCCTTGCCGGTTTTGTAACTTAACTGTCTGCGCAGCGCGCTCCAAAGACCCAACGCGCAATAGAGAAGTAGCCTGCAACAATAGCGTTCAGGAGGAGTCTGGGTGGAGACGGTAGGGCTCGTGCGCTGGTGGTCCCAGGGTTAAAGCAAACCGGTAAGAGTTGGGAAAAGTTTCCTTGTGGGCTGGGATAGGGGGGAGGAAGCCACAGGTTCCGACTGTCAGAGATGCAGGGATGGAGAAGTAAGACCTGGACCACTAGTTAGATCGGTAATCCCCGGGGGTGACCTGTGGTCTCCGTGGAGTCAGGAGACTTTCGCACCCACCCCTGCTCCAGTGGACTCCAGTGGAAGGGGGCCAACAGCCCGGGAGCGCCTCAGCCCCAGGCCTCCGCCCCGCCTTTTGTGTTTTAACCTTTTGTTTCTAGGCCACGCCCGGCCCAAAAGAGCTGGCTTCTGGGCTTCTGCTTCTTAGAGGCGGCCAGGCGGGCCCCCTAACTTTGTTTCCTAAGTCGCTTAACTTCCCAAGGTTTCTAGGTTGGTTTTGGCCCACTGGAACTGAGCGCTCCACCACCAGGCAATGTCTTTACTTTATACAAAAATTTCTTTCAGTGTTTTTCTCTCCTTACTCCAAAAGTTGTTTATCCTGCCCTGTCACTTGGTTCATAAAAAAAGGCATCTTGGAGGCCGAGGTTGGGCATTTATGGAAAGTGGGTATATGTTGGCTGTAGTTGTCAGGCTGTATTTATATTCTGCCAATATATCATGATTCTACAATACAAATTTAGGTCATTGTATTCTAGTACCTTGTGGAATGGGCCCAAATAGCAGTGTAATTTATCACCTTTTCCACTTTCTTCTCTCCTTTGTATTTCCAAGTGGCATTTTTCCCAATCATGAACTTGTTTGCCCTTGACAAGACAAAAGAAGCATTGCACTGACTGCCTCACTTAATAACTTGAGGGAACATTCTGTCTTCTAACTTCTGAAAGTTAGGATTTTCTATGGTGTTAAACCTATGTCATCGTGCATTTTCAAGTCAAAGACTGAAATACATTGTGACGATGATAACTTTTGGATGGAAAGGGAGCACATAGGGAGACTGGGAAGCTTGAAAATCAATCTCCATTGATTTTCATTTTCCAGGTGGGATTATGATGAACATCATGGAGCATGATGCAGGAGCCTGAGAACCTCCCACCGCTCTGCTTCCCTGTTCCGGGTTGTTCTTTCTGGATCTATCAGCCAACAGCACTCGAGGTTGATTGTTGCTGGACTGAAAGCCACCAAACTTCCTCAGCTGGAATTACTTAAGAGTTAAATTGGAATTTTTGGTAATGCCTGTCCTTGAGTGGATTACTCCAACTTGACTCCTGGGAACTCTCTACTTTAAATAAGGTATGCTTCTTTGTAGACACTCTATGAGCTTTTGGAAAGAATCAGCTTCTGATTTTGAGCTGTGACCAAAGTGATTTATGATTTCAGATTCGTTGTTTGGATCTAGTATTTTTGATCCTTTTTCGTTTGGAATGATGACTTGAGTACTATTGATGAAGTCTGTTAATTTTGCTTTTTTTTTTTTTTCAACCCTTGCACTCAGAATGAATGCAGATTTATGGTCAAGAAAGATATTCTGTAGCCATGAGGGTCCAATAGGTCAATTGGTCAAGTATCTTATTTTGTTTATGTGAATTTTCTTTTTAAATGTCACAGTGGGTGTTTCTCCGTTAGCAGAATTTACATGCTTTGCATTATTATTTTTTTCATTGTGACATTTTATTTTGGTACATAGGATCGAAAACTGGCCAACAAAATGAATCTCTAATGACACAGTTACTATAAAGTACAAATTCTATCAGGAAAAAAAAAAATGGTTATGTAATAACCACAGAGCCTGGAGAGTTGTTTGATCTTCGTAGTATACATCAAACTTTTATAGTGGTATAAGAGTATTATATTCCCTCTTAAAGTCTTACAGTTTGTTTTTGAGAATACAGTTAATAATTCATATAAATGTTGTTGGTAGTATAAGTTTTAACACATTCACTGTCCTTGTTTTAGCAGTTGTTTGCCGTGAGAGTTCTATTTCTGTGGATAGTTAAAGAAGTTAATTGGGAATTTTACATATTTTATCCCCATATTAGTAAAATATTATGGTTTGCTTATTAGTAGTAATATAAAGTTATACATTTACTTGACGTTCTTTGGCTCCAATTTATCATCTATGGATTGAAGATCTAATTAGACAAATTTCACAAAATTCTTTAGCTTTAAGATTTTGGGATTTGTTGATTATGCCTCTCTTGTGAAGTTTATTTTAGATTGTTGAACAATACAAGTGCTGATGTAAAGACCTTAATGAGAATTAATTATAATTAGTTTCATATGAGCACTTAGCACAGGGAATATTACTGCAGGAAATTTACCTTTAATTTCTATAAAGTGTACTTCTGGCTAAGTGTGCTACATTGAAGTTTACTATTTTCTTTAATGTTTTTACTAAAAGTTTATAGCAAATTTCCATACATATTTTCACTGAAAGTGTGAGTTTTGGAGATGGAGAGTGCACTATTCTCTCCTAGCAAGTGCTTTATCTGTTACTCTGTAAAGTGAGTATGTTTGAACTTGTTTTCACGGCCACATGGCGCTGGTTATAGAAACAGATGCTGAGATGAGGCAGACCTAAATCTGAAGCCCAAGTACCATCACTGGTAACTGTGACACCTCGGCTGGGTCACTGGTTTCCAGAGGTCTCAGCTGTTTGCAAAATGACTGTCCCAAAACTCAAGTCAGAGTCATTGTGGACAGTAATTAAAAAAAAAAAAGTAATCAAAACTTAACAAAGCACTAACCATCTGTAAACAGAGAGTGAAAGATAGTAGTAGCTTTCACAATGAATTAGTTATATTTTAATACTTAAGTTGTATTTTTTTGCTCTTTTTGAGATAGGGTTTCATTATGGAGTTGAACTCATTTGTAGCCCAGGAAGGCCTCAGATTCATAGGAGTCCTCCTGCCTCAGCTTCTCTGGTGCTGGGATTATAGGCGTACTTACAAGTTTTCTTACACATTTCAAACTGCATAATCCACAGATATTCACCAAAATGTTCAAAGACATTTGACAGAGAAGTTTGCATGAATTTAAATATTTCTTTTTCCTCTAAAAAAATCTGTTCTATTTCTGTCCCATTCAGTGCAGATTCATTTACTTCGGTAGACATTTATTAGGTCTTGCTGTGTATAAACTTTTCCTAGAGGCCATGTTTCATTGTAGAGTCTGTGTTACTTTCATTTCCTTATGGAAATATCTGCAAATCAAGATAATAATAACTTCATAATTTGTTTACTTGAGATCTCTATTTTCAATGCTAATTAATGATGAGTAGACATCGATATCATTTTATTTATTTATTTTTTGTTTTGTTTATTTGTGGTGTTTAACTCAGGACCTTGTGCTTGCCAGGCAAGCATTTATTCTACTGACCTATCTCCCTGGCTCTGATATCATTTTAATAATTTTATCAACTTTTATGAGCCAAAATCTATGGTGATTGGCTGCTTATTGATGAGGAAGTCAAGAACTAAAGCACACATTTCAGATATTAATTTTTACTAAGTGGTCTTTATTTAAATAAAACTCAGTTAAGATAAGTGAACAACACTTCACCCTGACATGAAGTTCTAAGTCTGGGCTTTCCATTTTGTAGATCTGTAATTTAGCAAACTGCATTGTCTTCGCCGATTGATTATTTTAGCTTGAAGGAGAGTCTATGCATGTTATTTTTAGGATGGTCTAAGAGGAATATTAAGACATTGCTTCTTCTAATAATTTACAAGCAGGTAGTTGCCAAGAATTGACATGAAAAAATAAAAATGTAGGATTTATTTACATTAAAATAAGGAAAGACCTTTATTAAAAAGTTGTATTCAAAACTTTGGTGAAAGCATTTTATTTTAGTTAGCAGATTATGTATCACTAAGGAAGTGACTGCTAACACAATAGTTTGCAATTACAGAGTTTAACATGATTAATACATTACAAGTTTTCTCTGGTACTTATTACTTCTTAAATTAATAAGCACATATACTCAACAACTTTAGATAACATTTCATAGTTCTGAGTTTTTAAAACTCCTTGTTGATTTGGACCAGTTTGACTAACTAGACTCAGAACAGTCTACTGGAGTGTTTTAGTAAATTTCAATCTGAAGAAAATCTCAACATTCACCTCTGCTTTCTAAAACTGATGCCTATGATATTCTTTTTTTTTGTTCGTTTGTTTGTTTTTTTGGCACTGGGGATCAAACTCAGGATCTTGCACTTGCCAGGCTTATGCCACTGGGCTGTCCCCCCAGCCTCAAATGATAATTATGATGTATGCCAAAGATATTGTGAATAAATAAAATTATTTAACTTTGACCTTGATAATAGGTTTAGGAATGATTCTTTTGCATTCTGAGTGCCGTTTATTTATTTGCTTTGAGTTTCTCTTGTTTTGCTAAATTTACTCTGATCTCTTTATGATCTCAAGTCTGTTGAATTTTAAAATAACTTCCATCTATAAGAACTTTGATGGCATTTTGACCCTTTTTGTTAAAGATACAGGTGTGTGAGAAGTTTATCATGACCCTGGGAAATCTCCTTGCTAATTCACACTCTGAAGTGTGTGAGTAGCAGAGACTTAGTACCTCTTAGGTGCCAGACATTACTGTAAGCACTAAAGCCACAGAAATTAATAAGATAAATAAGAATGTGGCACCTGTAGAGCTTTTTACTTGTAATATATGTTCCAAGGTGGCAGCTGCTATTGAGAGAAGTAAAGTAGAAAGGGCAAACAGGGGTTGGGAGTGAAGAGGTCAGAATTTTCAGCAGCACGGCCAGGCCAAGGCTGACCTTGTGGGAAAGGCACCCTTGAGGTCTGATATGGAGGAAGCAGAGAAGTGAACTTGCTGGTTTCAAGAGAGCAGACAGGCAGAGGGAGTGATACGTGCCTGACTTATCAAGGGAAAGCTAGGGGATGCCGTGGAGTGGAGAGCACAGGGGGCAGTCAGAGGGACCAGGGGTCTGGTGGGCAGGCTGCAGGGTCCCCAAAGGCAGAACTCCTGGTTCCCACCAAGTGAGGTGGGCGTGCCACTCCACGTGAACTACTACAATCAAGGGTGCAATACGGTGCCTGTGGCTGGTGGGTGGAGACCAAAGCGAAGGGGGAAAGGACAGAAGCAGGGAGGCTATTGGGCAGTGGTGGCCCATGTCCCAGGGGGAGGAGGTGATGATTTGGGCAGGAGGTGGCATGGAAGTGGTGAGATGCTGGACGTTGAGGACACCTTGGAGTGAGGCATGGAGGAGTTCTGTGGTGGGTCAGATGGGGTGAGTGAGAAGAAGCGAGCGAGTGGTGTACAGTTCTGAGACGTTTTGCCCCAGCCCTGTAAGGACTGAATATCGTGGCTGCAATGACAAATAGGCTTGAAGGAGGTGAGGCCGGATGCTCAGTTTTGATCCAGAAAGATGCATGAACTTTTTAAGTATCTTAAGAGATTGGATGCATGAATATAGTTTTTGCGAAAATAATCTCAGGCTGGATCTGTGAGTTTGAGCAAGGTAAATGCCATGCTACTGCCATGACTTTGGATGTGAGAGAGGGGGGTCTAGGAACTGTCTCTTAAGGGTCTCAAGGATGAGCAGCACAAATGCAGACTAAGGAAAGGGGGCTGCCTCTGTGACGGAAGCCATCGTAAGAGGTGTTTCCTGAAAAGGCAAGCACTCTCAGGTCAAGTGCTGCTGACTGGTTCACTGAAATGGGAGTTGAGTGCCCGTCCTGTGCTTTCGAGTCGCGGAGGGCAGTGCTCTTCGTTAGGATGTGGTAGGGTGATGCCAGGGCACATCTTCATTCTCAATTCTCTGACTTCTTGTGTGCCTTGAAAAATCTATTCTATCTGAAATTTGTTAATGCTGTATATAACTGATAAAAATACTTTAAAAATATATTGTCTGAGTTAAGCCTTATCATAGCCCAAGAGAGGTGGGGATGGAACTATCTATGTTTCAACATGGTTGAAGAAGAATTTGAGACCTAGAGGTCAAGTAGTTGGCTTAAAGCCATCCAAAGGTAAGGTAGAGGTGGTTGTTTCCTTTTAGCTTGAAACCCTTTGTCATCTATAAAAGAGAAAATAGTGGCAATGAAGCTAATGATAGAGGTGATGGTAGCGGTGTGTAAGAGGTAGAGAGTTACAGCAGGGGAGGTAGTTAACTGATTACTGGGGCCAAGGAAGACTTTCTGGAAAATTCATGACTTGGCCATGTTGTTGAAGAAAGGAGGATCATTCTCTGCTTGGAAAACACAAAGTGCAAATGGCGGGCAAGAAGATAGTCTGGGGTGGGACCTGGATTACAGTGGGAATGCCCAGGCCCTTTGATTCCTGCTGAGCATGAAAGGCACAGGTAGGAGACAGGCTGACAGCAAGTGCTAGTTCAAATTTAGATTTAAATGTAGTTTTAGCAGAATAATTAATTACTAGGCTCCATCTTAAATGTAATGTAGAGCCCTGAAGGTAGGTAGTTCTGCATAGCCCTGGTTAGGAATGCCTGCATGTGTGTACATCATTCCAGATGCTTACCTTCAAAATTCTATTCTTCTTCCAGAATGAGACATGTATCTAAATTACACCATCAGGTGGGTTCTGAGGAGTGTGACTCCACTCTATATTGTTCAGAACACTTCTGGCTGTAAGCAGGAAGTTACCCAATTAAGCATGTCTTAAAAAGTGCAGATGTTATTTTTCTTTTGGGTTTTCCATGAGAGGAATTAGAGGAGGGTGGTTCCAAGACTGATGATTTAAGTGCCTCATCAATGTCATGGTTTCTGGTCAGTTAGCAACCCAACATAGGCGAGATGGATCCTTGTCTTGGCTGTGTATATTTTAAGTATGTAATCAGTGACTTGAGGAGGGCAATTATACAAAGTTTGGCAGCCATCACTGCTTTTCAGACTTTTTTCCCTAAGAATCTTCTTTGCTTATTGGTAGTCAGTTTCTACTCTTACCACCATCCAGGGCAACCACGAATCTGCATTCTGTCTGCTTCCAATGGCCTTTGCAGGATCTTTCCCACGAGGGGATTTGTCCAACTAGTGGCCTTCCACCAGTTCTCCTTTGCTTACCACCCAGCTTAGGAGGTCTGCCGGGGGTAGCAGGTATCAGTAGCTGGAGGCTTTTTATTGCCCAGTAGTAGTGCAGAGTGAGGTCATTTCTCTTTTGGGCTCATCTCTTCCCCACATGATGAATATGTTAGTTTCCATTTCTTTTTAGCTTCAAAAAGTTTTGTGCGTAGATCTTTGTGTGGACCTGTATTTCATTCGGGTTGATGTCAGGGAACTCAGTTGCTGCGTGTATAGGTAATTTATATTACTTTTAAGAAACTGCTTGTTTCATAAATTGGAGCTTACCATGTTACCTGTTTGATGTTTTCAGCAGTAATATCTGAGGTTTTCAGTTTCTTCACATCTTGGCTTTATATATCTTTTTAGAAGTAAGGAAATTGTTTATAGAGATCACAAGAAAACTTCCAGGGTAACTGTAGTTGGTCAAGACAAAACTAGGCACTGACAGGGAGACTTTCAGTGGAACCCAGACTGATAATGTGACTCCGCAGGCTGGAAAGGCAGCCAGAGTGCTTAGCTGTGCTCAGTGCCTCAGGAGAACTGGGGCAATGGCTCCTGGTGAGGAAACTACCGTCAGACACGCGTCTGTCAGGGTGTGGATGAATTATTGATTTAAACATATAAATGGAGCCAAGTAAGGTGTATAGTAGCTGTCATGGTTTAAAATGTTAGGCTCAGACTTGAAAAGAAGTAATCTATCTAATGGGCAGTTCAGGCTACTAAAGTATTTTTAGCTTTATCACGTGAATTTCTGACAGCTCACCTGCGGAGAGCCGTAGGAAGAACAGGCCTGGCTTTGCTAAGTAGACCTCATGGGCAGTTGCAAAGCCCCAGCATTCCTTTGCTTTTAGCCAACACCTAGCTTTTTGGACATCCTGGCAAGTTTCTCCTGATCTTGATTAAGTGTAAGCTAACAGCCACCAGATCCTTGGCTTAAATCACAGAAAGATATTTAGACTAGGTTAAGTGTAGGGGTACTTTCTCAAGGTAACAGCAACTTGAAAAAATTTGTTTGAGGTTGGATAAAATAATTGCGTTTTCAAAGTTCTGTCTTATGTTTTTGTGGTGGGGAATGGGAATAGAACCCAGGGCCTTTGCACTGACATCCCAGTTCTTTAAAATTTTTTAAAAGTTTGAGATAGGTGCGTGCCCATGCGCACACACACACACACACACACACACACACACACACACACACACACACTCTCAGTTACCCTTATGTCTGGGAGATTTGTCCCACATCCTGTCATATGCTATCTGTATTTACCTAATATGAGGCAAATGCTGAGAAAACAGTTGTTATGCTATATTATTTAGGGAATTATGATAAAAAGTATGCTGTTCAATCCAGATGCAATTTTTTTCTGAAAATTTTGTTTTCTCCATCTGCAATGGGTTGAACCCATAGATTTGGAAACCACAAAAACGGAGGCTGACTGTATACATCCAGAGGCAGCCCAAGGGGCCTGGTTCATCCTTTCCTTCTCTTTCCTAGCACTGGATCCTCCTGGCCTTCTAGGTCTTATCAGGTTAAATAAGGAAAACAGGACCTCTTCTCAAAGTGTCTAGAGCAGAACTGGTCCAAGGTGTGTGTGCTTTGTGCCTTTTCTTTGGGGCTGCCTTCATGTTTGAATCCAGTGTGTTCTACAATACAGTGGGGTCTTTAACTAGACCACTATTCCAGTCTTTGCTTTTCATTAATGGTCTGGAGGGGCCAGGGAGATGGCTCAGTGGAATAAGCACTTCCCTGGCAAGTGCAAGGTCCTGAGTTCAATCCCCGGTTCCCCAAAAATAAATAAACAAATAATGGTCTGGAGGGAGGATGAGAAGGATTTGTTTGTTTGTTTTGCTGGCTCAGGATGCCCTAAGGGCAGGTCTGGTAAAGTATGAGTGTCTAAAGATTGAACCACACAATCCTGAGCCTGACTGATTTGGTTAAGCAGGCACTTAAATGTCTGAGCTAATGGGCAGGGCCCCTGGAGCCAGGATGAGAACTTGAGCCTCCTGGGTATCTCACACCAGAAGTTCTGTATTTTATGTCACTGAGGTTTCTTGTGGACCCGAGCTGGGACTGCCAGGGCTACTGATGGGCTTGAAGGGTGATCCCTGGATATTACAAGGACTAGCAGAAAGCTGTTAGAATGCACAATCAAGCCCTCTTCTGTTCTTCCATTGGGATGCAAATGAGAGGTGAAGAAAGGGAGGAAAACTCAGAATGCCCTACAGGCTGCTCTGAGGCCTTGCTTGGTGATGACAGACTTCTACTCCTTGTTCTGCTCAGCCCTCTCCACACATTGGCATTCTGGGAGCTCCCTTCAGCCTGTGTCCTTCTGGGAAAGTATCACCAGGATGCTGGTCCTTAATGACAAATCTCTGTGGCAGGTGGCACCTCTTAGGGGTGGCACAATTACTAATGTGACAACTCCTTGTGCTGAAATCCTTTTTGTTGCATTTGGCTGCAGTGATCAGAATAAAAAAGACAGCAGTGTGGCAAAAAGATTAAAGCATATGTTTCCAGCTTCTTCTAGTTTTATTTTATTTTTGCAGATAAGTATAGTTCAAAGGAGAAACCAAGTTCAATTCTTGTCATTCCGTCTTTAGGGTAAATAAACCTTGCTTCTATCATAATAAATGTTCAGCGCTTGTCTCAGAGTGAGAATGTAGGTGGAAGTTCATGGAATGTTTTTCTTCAAAATTTTCTGTCAATATCTGCCTAACTCCACAGTCAAATTCAAAATGTTCACTTTGCTACATGATTAAACTGCCATAGCTCAATATATTGCGTAGATGTGTAGCACATGGGTGTAGTAGTATATTTGAGAAGCTGGCCAAACAAGGGCAAGAAGCATCACTCTGCCACAGTCCCAGCAGCAGGACCTCTCTCTGGGAAAGGCCTCCTGGGTTTGGAGATTTCAGAAACCAGGATGGGATTGTTTGGTGCGATCACCTGAGGAACAGAGTTGTTGACTGAGGTGGCCAGAAAAGGGGTTCTGACTCTGAGAACCTGGGGTGCCCACTGGGTAAGGGCTCCACCTTCAATTCTGACCCTAGACTCTGCATCCATTTAGGTGGCTATTTACTGACTTAGTGATCCAAACTCTACAACTTGCACAAGCCGAGCGTTTGTCTCCCAGGTCCTTCCATGCTTCATCATCAGAGACAACCCTGCCCAGTCCTAGTCTGTTGCTGCTTTTTAAAACCTCTTGATTTCTACCTTCTTCAGAACTTGTTCTTCTGGGCTGACTAATTTCAGTGGATGCTGGCCAAGCCCAGTGATCTCTGGTTCTTGTATTTTTATCTTGTATCCCAGTGTGCTAGTAAAAAATGAAATGTCATCCCAGATATTTCCAGAATCAAAACTCTATCTGCTGTCATTTCAGCCATTCTCTAGGGTGTTGATTGCATCCATTTGCACATTGTCAGTGGTATCCTTGAAGTGTGGCGTGGCACATAGCAGGCCCTCCCAATCTTCTGAGGAGTACTGAGCTATGCTGAGTACCATTTTTATGTCCAGTGCATCTCACCATTTTGTTTCTTTGAGCACTGCTGATGAATGCCTAGTGTGTGTCGGTTCTTTATTAAGCAGATGTGTGCTAAATTCACCTAAGGGATCATGGTGCACTGAAGCAGGCTGGTTCCACTGGCTCACTCGAGAGAGTGTGTAAAAGTGGGTCATTTTGTTTTGAATTGTTTCCACCCAAAGTGAGCAGTTCATTATTGTGAGCCTAATTTATAAGCAGCCAATTGCTTATAAAACTCATTACTTCTACAATTTCATAGCAACTGGTGGCCCAGTGGAAGGAAGGACAATTTTCATGGTGTACACTTTGATACGTTTTGAATCTTGTGACTATATTTTATCTAGCTGACACAGGAGAAACAAAAGAAAGGAGGGAGAGGAGCCAGGGAGATTAGCTCAATGGCTCAAGTGCTTGCCTGACAAACGCAAGGTCCTAAGTATGAATCTCAATATCAAAAAGAAGAAAAAAAAAATTGAAAGAGAAAGGATGGAGGGAGGAAGGAAAGAAACTATTAGCTATAGGGAATAACACATCAATTGAGTAATATTTCTAGTTATTTGCTTGTGTAAAGCAGTTCAGAAACTCCTTGGGAGATAAAAGATACATAGAAAAAGAGAATAAGAGTTCTTCAGAGATTCCTATATATACCACTTTTCAGCAAAATGATCTCTAAAGCTGTCAATAGTCTCATAAAGTAGGAATTGTTATTCGCATTTTGCACATAAGGAAATGGAAGCTATTACAGTAGAGCTCTGAGTTAAACCCAGGTGTGTCTCACTCCAGATACTGTGTCATGCTCTCTCTCCAACAAAGGTGCAGCTCATGACATCCGTGAAGTACTCCCTCCTTCAACTGACTGATCAGAACATTTTCTGAATGAAATGAGCAAAAAGGGGAAATTTGCTTTCTAATGACTTTATTCCAAGTGTCTTAATAGTATTTATCCCTTTGCTTTATTGTCTTCTTTTTTTCTGGTCATCCAGATAAGGTATATCTCTCAAGTTTGTTTTTTTTAAACTTCTATCCATCCATTCATCATTCATCCATCCATCCATCCATTCATCCATCCTTCCACCCATCCACCCACCCACCCACTCACCTACCTATCCACCCACCCACCCATCCTTCCACTCACCCACTTAACCTATCCTCCATCATTTCCTACCCCATTTATCACCCAGTTCAATACTGTTTCATACCTGTTATGTTTTAGGGCTGGTTGAGACGCTGGGGATACAAAGTTGAGTAAAACTGGGTATAACCCTAGCCACCTCATACCTTGAGAGAAGGCACTGCTTTTTTAAGTTTGGAGAACTGAGCCAAGTACACAGATATCTCTTGTGGAAGTTCAGCAGGCCTCTAAACCTGGTCCAGAGATGTCTGTGGTTAAATCTTAATGTCTTTTAACTTTCTGCACTGAGAATCACAGTCTTTTCTTAGTTTTTATTTGTTTAATTTTTTTTGACTCACAGAAAATGAAACTCCACAGAACAAAAGTTTTGTACAAAGATATGGAAATTTTATGATTTAATGTGTAAACCACTGTAAAATACTATTTGTTTTTCTCTTCTTTTTTGTGGTGCTGGGCATCAAACTATGTCTTATGAGGGCTAGGTAAGGATATGCCACTGAGGAACACCACTACCCCAGTTTTGGAATTAAATGGTGAGCTTTGGTTCAGAGAAACAGGAGAGATGTAGGCTCTGTTGAGGGCCCTGCAGTGTAATGATTTAGGGCAGCAGAAACTCTTTCATGTCTCATGTCTCACAAGTAGTTGTTCATATGAGCTTTGAAAAGGCAAAGTGCATTGAAACAAGCAACGACAGGAATGGACAAAGTATAAGAAAATCTAGCTAAGACTCCAGTGAGGCAGAGCAGAAGGAAGGAATAGTTGTGGTTTAATAAAGATGATAAAAGGAGGACTGGTAAAAGCAACTACCTTGAGAAGTGCTATGGGCCCAAGAGTGGCCCATCGGGAACTCCTGCAATTACTTGGCCTCTCAGGGAAGCAAAATTCCTTATCCCATCTGGGGAGGGGCCTCACCTCAGAAGGGCTTCCTCAGCCAGGGAGTGAGGACCATATTCCCTGAACTCAGCTGGAAGCGTTGGCAGCAGCACACAGTTTAGTTACCCAGTTTTGTGCTACCTTGCTTGGTTTTCAGTTATTTAAATTTCTTGTTTGGAAGCCCCACCTCCCGTCTTCCCAAAAGGCTAAGGAGCTGTGGACTGGACAGTGTACCCCCCTGCCCCCCAGAGTCCAGGTCTGAATGTGGAACCTGTAAATGTTACTGTGTAAGGCAAGTGGTCTTGCAGATTGGATTAAGCCAAGGATCTTGACTGGAGCCACTGTCCTGGGTCAGATGGCTGGGAGGGCCCCAAGTGCAGCTGCACGGGTCTTCGGAACAGAGAGAGAGAGAGGCAGAAATGTGATGCCCACAACGGAGTCCCAGGAGAGAGACCAGAGTGTGGTGTGGAGAGCTGTGACCATGAGCCAAGGAAAGCCGGCGGCTGCCACAAGCTAGAATGGATTCATTCTCTGATCATGACCTTCCTGACTCTGTGGGAGAGCACACTTTTGCTGTTTTAAGCCACAAATTTGTGATAAGTTGTCCCAGGAGTCCCAAGGAAATTTTCCAGGTTGCACACTTTCGGGGGTGGGGCCAAGCCTTCCTCTGCACCTGGCTTCTGGGAGTTCGCTGACTCACAAATATCCCAGCTCTTGAATGACTTTATTGGTTCAGAAATTCAGAGCCTGAAGATTTGTATTCAGAATTATATTGGAAGAGAAGTGAGAGCAGGAAGATATTGGCATTTATTTAAAAAAGCAGAAATTAATACCCTTGGGGTTTAGCACGTTCTATGTTTATTGCATCTTGAAGCTTGGATTTACAGTATGTTTTAATGTAGAAATCCCTTTGCTATGGTAGAATATTAATAAAACCACCAAGCAAACCTCATCTAGCAGAACAAGAAAAGCGAGTCAGGGCAGTGGTTTGATGTCTTAATTAGATACTACCTCTCTGCTTGCTTTCTTTCTTTTTGCCCTGACAGTTTCTAAATGACAGTGTTCTGGGATTTCTGGATCAAACACAGAATGTCTTCTGCTCCAATCTTCCATGAAATGCGATTTTGAAACTGTGAGCTTGGTTCTTACTCAACCAGAACCCTTAGTTCCTAGGATTTTCACTGAATAGGTACTGGGGGATCGGGTTCTTTGGGAAATATAAATAGATTTTTTGTTTTAAACATAAGGAAGCCATGAAAATGATTCATAAACTGGTATGGTGGTGAACATTATTCTAATAGTACGGTATTCTTTACAGGTATTTCATTTTTCTCTGGTACAGACACAAGATCCCCTCTAGCTAAACCTTTCATCTAGGAAGCCTAGCTATGTTAAGGCCAAGTAGGAGTTAAAAGACGTTACTAGAGCATTTTATCAATGTTGTTAAAATTAACAGCAAAGGAAAGTCAAATTCCACAGTGCAACCTTTTGGTTAATGTGCTGATGATTTTGTTTTTATGTCCTTACACAGCATAGGTAGGGTTTTGTTAAAAAATAAATATTGTGGTATGTGTTTTTGTATTTGTATTATTGCTTGATGCTAGAAATATCAACAAATTGTTGTATTTTGCAAGAATATTGTTTTTAGACATATAGGTGATCAGGTATTTATAAGAATAGGCTAAAGTAAAATCACAGTTATCTCCTTGGCTAGGCAGGTGCTGAGACGAGGATTTAATTTAAAGGATACCTTTCCCCTCATTGAATTCAATTTGTATTTGTTTCCATATTTTGATTAATGTTAAAATGGACATTAAATAGTTTAGTTTTAAGTAAACCAATTTCCCATATCTAATTAATGAAATCCTTGGATTATAGTTAGCATTATTCTTTTCTCTCTCTGCCACATTTTAAATATGTTCCAGTGCCATTTAGATTTTATTGCTAACAGCTACAGCCTTATTAATTAATAAAGAATTAAGTCCTGTGATTGGGACATTGTCTAATAGATTGCTAATGAAATTTCCCAGAGACAGGCCCATGTATCAAACATTGTATTATTTTCTTGGAACATAGCAGTTACTCAATAAATAATTATTTTGTTTCCTGAATGAATTCATGATTGGATAATGATTAAAATCAACGTATTTTGCTGTCAGCAAGGCCTTAATTAGCAATTTGAATGTTCTGTGACAAGCTAATTTTTTTTTTTTATTGCTGAAGGTGGATCTCAGGGGTTTATTTGTGCTGGGCAAGGGCTGTGCCACTGAGCTCACCTCCAGGTCCTTGTACCTTACCTCATGTTGTATCTTTTTCATCTTGGCAGTTTACATACAGTTGGCCTACCCTCCTTTCAAATGCTCAAATATGACTACCATATTGTACAGCCCATGCTGATGTTGTCAGAAGGCTCATAGTTTAGGTAATTGCTTTTGGTGATTAGATGTAAAACTCAGATTTTTTAAAGCTATTGAATATAATACACAAATTGTCATATCAGTTTGCATCTAAGGCAAAAATTGCACAATTAAACAATTCGTCCTTTAGAAATTGAGTAAAAATATAACACCCTCTAAAGTTTAGAGGCCATGGCTATGCATTTGTTGCTCTAAGGTTCAGATTTTCTTGTGTGCCATTGTGGAAGAAAGATACATTATTATTATTTTTTTTCTTTGCGGAACCCGGGATTGAACTCAGACCCTTGTGCTTGCCAGGGAAGTGCTTATTCCACTGAGCCATCACCCCAGCCCATAAGGTTTCTTCAGTTGTTTCTTTGATTTTTTTTTTTTTGTTGTTGTTTGGCAGAACCAGGGATTGAACTCAGGCTCTTGTGCTTGCCAGGGAACTGCTTATTCCACTGAGCCATCTCCC
>PVKA01045305.1:0-15614 GCA_004027165.1 Ctenomys sociabilis
CATGGAATATCTTTCCATTTTCTGAAATCCTCCATAATCTCTTTTCTTAGGGTGTTGTAATTTTCTGTGAAAAGATCTTTGACTTCCTTGGTTAAGTGAATTCCAAGGTATTTCATTTTCCGCGGTGCTATTGTGAAAGGTATTGTTTCTATAGTTTCCCTTTCAGTCTGTTTGTTATCTGTATAGAGGAATGCTATTGGTCACATACACTCAGTTTTTCAAAGTTCACCTAATGATGTGTGGATGGTATTTTTGTAATATTTATTTAGTTTTAAATTTAAAAATTTTTATACTTTTTTCTTGAGAAATAAATAATAATGAGACAGTCTCAAAACAGATTAGTAAGATAATTTCAATAATAAATACATTGCTACATTGCTTATTGTTGTCTTAGTGGTTATTCATTGTACAACATGCAGATAATCTGTGGGTATTTTGATTTATGTTGCATTCAATTTATAAACAAAGTTTGGAAAAACTTGATATTTTGATGATGTTATCCTCATGCCCATTAAGATGAAATATCTTTCCATGTATTTAGTTACTTCATTACTTTCATTAAAGTTTCATAATTTTCTTTGTAATGATCTCATGCATATGTAGATTTGCATGTATGTATACAATTTATTGGTTGCTAATGTAATTATCATTGAAAATTGCTCATGTAAATTATGCTCTGTTTTATAGCTCAATTTCCATTTATTTATTGCTAATACGTAGAAAAATAGTCTTCAGTGTGTTTACTTTGCATTCAACGACCCTACCATCATTAACTTTACCTGTAGGAGTTATGTAGATTCTACTGTGTTTCCCACATAGGTGATCATATTATCTGAATAAACTTTGACCTTTTCTTTCACAGGATATATATATTCTTTATTTTCTTGTTTTGTTGCCTTATCTAGGACTTCCAGAATCAAAATAAGAAGCAACAGTGAGAGCAGAATAGCTTGCTTTGTTCTTGATGTTTTGGGAAAGCTTTTCTTTTTCTTTTTTCTTTAATTTAAAGAGAAAGCCCACTAAAAAGATTTACAAAGTTTCCTACCAAGATAGCAATGGAGTAACAATGGTTTGTACACACTTATTGTTACCTAGGCAAAAATTTGACATGCTTGTCATTAAGAACAATGTCTGCTGTAGGGGTTTTGCAAATATTATTTATAATTAAGCAACATCCTCCTCTATTTTTAGTTTCCTGAGAGCTTTTATCATGAATAAGGGTTAAGTTATGTCAAACGATTTTCTGAAACTATTGATATGGTTGGGGCACTTTTGTGCTGTGTTACAGTAACTGATCTTTAAATACTGAGCTTGTCTTCCCCATGTGGCATGGGGAAAAATGCCAGGTGGTTGTAATGTTTAGGTTTTCTTTCTGATTTGTTAAGGAGCAGTCAATCACCAGGAACCTAACTCAGAGGCACAAGTGCCTTCCTGAAAGTACAAGGTCCTGAGTTTGCTTCCCAATGCCCACAAAAAAGAGCACTAATGCATATTTTTGTTGATTGTAATTTAATTTTTTTATAATTTTCCCACCAATCACACAAGCTTAGAACTGGTAATCTGAAAAACTAATTTGAACAACATGAACTATAACAACCATTACTGAATTCCTATCATTCTATTTAGTGAAATTCTATATCATTTCTAATAATGTTTTTTACAATACTTTGTATTCTCTTTTAAAAAATAAGAAACAAAACAAAACGTACTGGTTGAAGATTTTGTATTTATGTTCAGAAGGTATATTTCATGTTAGATTTTTTTTCTTGTAATGTTTCAGGGTCTAGCTTTGCTATAAATCCAAATTTAAACTTTAAAGACATTAGTTTGTTTAATTAAATAAGATTTGAAGTAACTATTTACAGATAAGTAATTATAATAGTAGACAAAATCAATTGAATAGGAGTTTGTGATATTAGCTATTATTTTATGAAAGTAAAATATGTTCTTAGATATTTAAATGGAGGGGTGAAATATTACTGAAATAGTTGGAGTTTCTAGGTGTGAAAAGTTGCTAAAAATAACAAAAAGTGAGAAAAAGTGAGGACCAGTGTCATACTGGGAAGGAGAGATTTCTAAAGAGAGTAGTGTACATTTAAAATAATCATGTATTGGCAAGAAGAGGAAAAATACACAACATTTTTGCACATGTGATTAGGGTTTTATGTAGTAAAAATAAAACTTTAAGTAGAATTTAGAGCTAATAAGAAGAGATGCCTAGATACCAGAGTACTGCCTTTTCTTTCATCATTTATAAATTAACTTACGAGCAGCTTTTGCAGTATGCACACACCCTGCAGAACAGCACGGTCCTTCCAACTCCAGTCCTCGACTCTGTATCGCATCTCACACTAACTTAGATCGTGTGCCCTACCTTCCAAAGCAAAAGAACGCCAATTATGCACTTTCTTAACGTTGCATCATGCATTTTACCTCTTTAAAATAAAAGGGTTTCAATGCAGTGGACTACCTAGTCTACTGTTTATAAATACATGGTAACTATGCACTTCTTATCTTTAGGTTACTAAGCATAAAATAAGACATATACAACAGTAAATTTCAAGTTAGACAACTTCTGTTCAATTTCTCACTATTCATGAATTCCTTCCACACTGATGCCTAAGTAATGATTTTGACATTATCATACTAGCTGTTTATTAAGCAGCTGTTCCTATGAGTTTCCTGGTTTCTCGCTCCAGGGGCCATGGCCTGTGCCACCTCAGCATTTCTCAACAGTTCATTACATGTAGTGCAGTGTAGAGCACGTTGATGAGAATTAGTCCCTCCCATAGGTTTCGAGCTAAAAAAGTGACTCTGGGTATTGGCAAAATCATCACCAACCTACTCTCCAAGCATGGGCTGTGTACCCTTTTGCTTTACTGTTTTCATTTTGCTAGAGGCCAAGAACTATATTCCATTTCTAAGGATTTTGAAAAGCAAACTATAGAGACATGGACTTAAAAACAGGAGCCCTGCTGTGCCTATATGTTGTGATCAGAGCAACTGCTTTAACGATAACAACATAAAATATAACAAGCATTGTTAACTCTTTATCATGTTATTGTGCTTTTTTTTTTTCTTGGGGGAAAAGAAAAAAAAACAGGATCCCTGAATTCTGACTGACTCTGTAAGTGAGTCATTCACTCATTTGCTATTCAACTAAAACTCAGACCTAATTCTGCCTCTATAAAAGGGCAAAATTATTTTCCATGTGTAGGGCTGCTTTAATAGTAAAAGAGATAATGTCTATAAAACACTTACTATGCCTGGCAAGCATAAGGTCTTGAGTTCAACTCCTGGTATCAAAAAAAAAGTAAAAAAATCAACAGAAACAAAACCTGACTTACTATAGATATTGTGATATGGCTAACACTGAATTATATCATGACACATATAGTAATTATCACATGCAAAGAATGGACTACACAGAGAAATAGTATTTCAATAAATACCCAAGCCTAACATACGTGGAACCTCTACTTTTGGTCTCAATATCCTTCTAGATTTTCTGGGACCCCCTTTCTAACAGGCATATGTGATTTGAAATAAAGACCTGGGCCACTATAGAGTCCCAGCACTCATCAATTGTTTTTCCTTCCTGATGAAGCTAGCCTGTGCCAAAGTTTGCATATATTTTTGTAAATTTCCTCTTTTTGGCTTTGGCTGAGATTTTCAGGTTGTCAAAACAATTCTGAGTCTCAGTTTGCATTTCTATTCTATTTGTTATCCCTTCCAACTGTGTCATTTTCATATAGGAAAGCACACCTTCGTCTAAAAAGTTGATACCTTTGAAACCCAACCGTACTAAGGGCCCTATCCCCACCCCCGTGGCCTACCACTGTTAGTACTATGGAAGCCAGTGAGTATTGCAAATAAAGGCCAAATAAATAATCAAAAGGTGACACTATTCATCCTTGGCTAAGCTGAAATTTTTTGGTTTCTTAAGGGTTTATTGAGGTATAAGTTATATACTAAAAACTGGTTTTAACTATAGGATTCTATTAATTACTATACATTTACAAAATTATACTCATTATGAAAATGAACATTTAGAACATCTTCATCATTCCCAAAAGATTCCTTGTCCTATTTGTAGTCAATGCTCACTCCCATCTCTAACCCAAGGCAGTCACTATTTTTCTTTCTGACTCCGTATTACCATATTTTTTCTAGAAACACCATAAAAAATGTAACCATCTAATCCACCTGGTTTCTTTCACCTAGATAAATATTTCCCATCTTTTCTTTTTCTTTTCAGTACCAGGAATCTAACTCAGGACCTTGCATTGCCAGGCTGATAGCTGTGCCACTGAGCTACATTCTCAGCCTAGCTTAGTATTCCTGAGACTCATCTAAGCAATAGGTTATACCAGTAATTTTTAAAGTGATACACACTATACCCTGGAATGAATATACTACACAGAATATCTTTAGTTGTGCCATTATAGCTGCTTTAATTCAAGCATCTACCTCTCATGATCATTTTTACTTTGAAGAAGATCCAAAAGTTGCATGGCGCCATATCTTGTGAGTAAGGTGGACAAAGACACACTGTGATGGCCCTAGGAGCCTGTCTCTCCATTGGATGGCCCTTAGCAGCAGCACTCACCACATTTTTAAAGTTATATTTCCTAAAGACATAAAAGAGGTTTTGCAGAGCACCTTCAGAAGGTGGCAAGAAGGATAATTGTTTCAAAGTAAGGGGCTGTATTTTGAGGAGAAATTAATAGCAATTTTTCTTTTACTGAATATTTTTTTCTAATATATACAATATTTTTTATCAAATCTTATATACATGAATTTTACTATTCAGTTAGTTGTGGATGCTACACATTAGCATCCTCACAGTAGTGGTAGAAAATCTACAGCTTAAAGAAATTAATAAATTTACTAATGAGACTGAAGCGGAGAAGTCAGAATGTGGACTGAGCCTGTTTGAGTATAATTGGTCAGCTGTGTGTTGGTTTCATCAGAATTTTGAAGCTTTAGCAAAGTATAAGATGTAAACATCATGGGACTGATAAGGTTATTATCCACATTTTCCACAAAGTGTCCATGAAAAGGGCTGGGGAGATAGCTCAGTAGAATAAACCCTTGTCTGGCAAGCTCACAGGCCTGAATTCAATACCTGGTTCCACCAAAAGAAAAAGAAACAAAAAGATTCAGTGAAAACTGACAGTCCAAATCTTGCTGAATACCAGCTATTCTGTCCTAACAGAGTTGCAAAAGCAATGACATTAATTCCCTAACACTTACTTGGAGCAAATTAAAACTGGTTTGTAGGTCATTCAACAGCTGTGCTTTCAAAACTCAGATTTGATGGGGAGATGTCTGTTATTCTAAAAGAACACCTATAAATTAGGATTGAAGTATATCTTCAATATATTTTAAAGTTGGTGTTTCAGAATTTCCCCAGTAACTAGTTGAATATCAAACAAACAAAATAAAAATCAAAACCCTTTGATCTGTCATGCAACATATAAGAGGAAAATGTAAAAGAACTAGATTTCATAAATAGAATAACATGGCAATATCAAATAAGTTATTTCACCTCTGTTACTTAGTTTTCTCATCTCTGCAACAGGGATTAAAAAATAAATGGAATTACAGAGTTGTTTTCAGAAATAAGTCAGGGTTTATAGTTCTTCTAAAGACAACAATATGAACAATACAATACTTAATAAAGGATTAAGTAAAACGGTTATTACTAATTTTCACTAATAATATTATATACTGTATGTGTTATATTACCAACAAATCTAATTAAGCCAGTTAAAGAAGAAAAATCCAAATATCAAAGATTGTAGAAATTCAAATCAAACGTATACTCAGAATCAGCTGAAGAATGGCTTTTTCCAAAATGACAAAAGGTACTGACCAAATCGTGGAGAAAGAACTCACATATACACTGTTCAAGGGAACAGAAATTATGGAGAGTAGCATAGAATTTCCTTTAAAATGTTAAAAACAACATGATCCAGGAGTTTCATAACAGGGAAAATGAAATAAACAGGCTGAAGAAACACCTACAGTGCTGTATTAGTGTAGGGCAGTTAACAATAGGCAGGGCATACAATCAGCTTTCATGTTCATCAACAGATGAATGAAGAAAAAAAGAAACAGATTCAATGAAAACTTTCAGTCCAGATAAATATATATATATATATATATATATATATATATATATATATATATATTTGCATTTACCAATTCAGCATTTAAAGGGATGAAATCTATAACTTGTACAAAGAGTGGAACTGGGCAACATTATGTGAAATACTCCAAGCACAGAGAGCCCAACACCGTGACGACAGCCAGCTGTAGTGCCCTCTTGAATTAGGACTGCTTGGCTGATTGAATTAACTTGGCCCCAGTTGTCTGGGTGATGACTTCACTGAAAAGGGAAGGCTCATCCTGGGTAGGGACATCACCAGCCAATAGGCAGCAGGCCCAATATTATTAATAATACATCATATATCCCAACATGGAAGATATGAATGTGAATTGCTCACTATAAGGAATTACAGAATTTTAAGATGAGAAGTGTGCTAATGACCCTAAGTCAGTCACAACTCAGTGTCTACAGGAAGACATCACAATTATTTCATAAGTTCGTAGATATATTATATCATTCAAAAAGTGTTCAGGGGGCCAATGAAATAACTCAGCCAACTAAAGAGTCTGTTTAGGCAAGCTTAGGCAAGCGCCGAGACTGTGGTTCGATCCCGGGCACCACATGCCATGCCAGCTCCGCTCCCTGTGCTGGGAGGGCTAAAAGCAGGAGGATCACCTTATGGAGATAAGTCCAAGCTGTATAATGAGACCCTGTAACAACCAAATGCAAATTGAAAAAGAAAAGAAAAATTGTTGTAAATACAAACCAAAACAAAACAAACAAATCCTAAAGGAATAAACAGCTTAAATATAGGGGAAAGAAAATCTGATTCAGGTAAATACTAGAAAGGATCATCCTAAGATGTAGATATCCACACGACATCATTCATAGTATTTTGAAATATAATGTAATATATTGGTAGAGAAAAAAAGTGTACTAATTGCACCAATCAAAGGTGACTTGTGAACACATGTTTCTCCTATGTGTTTCATTTTTTTATTTTATTTTATCTACTCATTTTGAGACAGAGTCTCAGTCTGTGCCCCTGACTGCCCTCAAACTCATGGTGATCCTCAAGGTGATCCTCCTTCCTCAGTTTCCCAAGTAAGGGGGGAAGAGGCATGCACCACCCTGCCGGCCTTTCTCCTGTGTTTTGAAGCTTGCCAAATCTTGTCTCACACAGAGTGTGGGGCTACCCTGATGTCGTTCCCTAGAATTCAGAGTTACAAGAGGGGATTTCAAGTTTTATATTGAAGAAGCTAGTGATGAAAGGCTCAAATAAAACCAGCGGCATCCTTTTCCACTTCGAACTTCACTTCCCTAATGTTAGTGCTTATTATAAGACAAAATATTCCCCGCCATATATTCAACTTTAAAATCCCATTTATCCATTCTGTACTTGCTAAATTAATAAAATCTGAAGTGATGACAAGACCTACAACTACAGGCAAGAATATTTGGCAACATACTTTAAAAGTCATACAGCCATGGATTTTTAAATTTAAGCAGTTTGGCTTAGGGCAAAATACTTCCTCTCTCACAAAGAGAAACTGCTTACATAAAAGTACTCACTGGAGTGCTATTTAAAATACCAAACACTGAAAATAACCTAACTATTCAAAAAGTAACAGGGAATTTCTTGGTAAATTACATTGTTGTAACAAGATAGACTATTGTATAGCCATTAAAAATAATTACACTGTCCATGTTGAATACCTATAATGAAATATTAATGCTAAGTCTAAAAATAGAAACTATCTGAGCTATGGAAGCAATTGTAAAATTATGTATTCATGTATTCAATGGTTGGAAGACAACATAGAAAAATGAAAACAGTTGATTTGTTCTAATTATATTCAATAATAGACTTCCCATGTGGCTTGGCATGAAGCAGGCTTGTGCTCAGTGTAGTTTGCTACTTAATCAGGAGCGAGACTGCCTTGTTTTTCTTTAGGCTTCTTGCCATTATTATTACTACCATGATCATCAGTGTATAGTACATAACTAAATGTTTTAGTGTAAGGTGCATTAAAGAATTTCAGTTAATTTCTGGTTTCTAATGAAAATCAACAACATTTTCTAAAGGGTATATGTACCTGTTCAAGTAAAGTGAACATTTTAATTAGGCATTAATTAGCTAATTAAAAGTGTATTAAGGACCTAAAAAATGCCCAAGCTTTAAGATGGTCAAGAGACTCCATTGTCAAGTATGACAAAGGACAAAGACACTTGTAGGTGCAAGGGACATGTGCATGTGCTTTTGTAAGGAGAGCCTTGTGTGTAAAGAAAAGAGAAGAACACGTCCCAACAAGGTAAAGACTGCTCAAATTCCAAGAAGGAGAAAGATAGCTGCACTGCCTCAGAGTAAGCAAAGTCTGCACAGGAAACCTGTCCAGGAAGCAGGAGTGGAAGAGGAAAGAGAAGCTCAGAAAGAGAGTGCAGTCCACCCCTCAGAGACCTTTAGGCCTATGAGCAGGGCAAAGGCAAAGCAGAGCACTGAGATTTGAAGCATTGCTGCACAGCTGCACTTTCTACAGCAATGGGCACATTCATGGATCTGTTCTAAAGTCTGCATTTTCCAGTATGTGAGCTATTGGCCACAGTGGTTACTGAAAACCTGAAAATAGAATAGTGCTAGTTAGAAACTTATATTTTCATCTTATTTGATTCAGATTAACTTAAATTTACATAATCTTAGGGGGCTTGCAAGTATATTGGTGGAGAGCATTTCTTTGTGGTAATGAAAATAAGTTTATGATAGCCAGAACAAAGGGCATAGAATAGGAGAAAGAGAGGCAGATAACCCGCACAGTGGGGGGGTGTTGGCCATATGCTGGCCCTGCTACTTTCCCCAAAAGCAACACCATGGTTTTCATGGATGCATGTTAGAAGAGATTCAGATGATAGTGGAACTGACATGTCCAGACTACCAGCAGGGAGACTAGTTACTATGATATCAGAGGAAACAGCTCAGAACACTGGAGGTGTGAACAAAGGAGTGATGAGAAGGAACTGCAGCCAGGACTGTGCTAGGAGATACAACACACAGGACTTATGAAATTATATGAACAACTCAGTGTGGATGAAGAAGAAAATGTGTGCTTAAGAGTTATTGTGTTACTGTGGCTTCCTCTGTGGATGGTGGTGACATGAGTGGAGTAACAGAACTTAGCAAATACATCAGATTTGAGAAAGAAAGAATTGTCTCGCTGGATCCTGACTTGGTAACTTATTGAGTGGGCTGGGTTACCTTTAGACACAGGCTTGTCCAGGTCCCATGACGCATTTGCTCAGCAAGAGTTTTGAAGAAAGTTAGTGCTAAGATCTGTTTCATGTCATTTTTGCATGTTGTGCTACATTTCCAAGGATACTTATTTTTATTCCCACCTAGTTTTATATAAGAAAACATGTTCACCAAAAGATTTATTAGTGAAAAATGCCAGGTCTCATCAACCAATCACAATTGTGACCACGAAGGGGCTATGCGGTTCCATTTGTCCACACTTCAATAGACTAAAATACACAGCTAAGCTGCACACATACACCTCAGCCCCACAAACACACACTCAGGTCCTGGGAGTGCACTAGTGTGGAAATACATAACACTATATTCTATGAGAAATCATAGATACAAAATAAGCAAGAACACAGACAAATAACAAGTATATCTCACTGCCATGTTTCATAGTAAGGAAAGTGTTTTTATACAAATTACTCAGTTTTTTTGGTTTTTCTTTCAGTAGCAGTAAGAGTTTTCAAGATACATTTCAAATCAAATAGATTCATCACAAATGAATGTTCATACAGATTTGAAGGCAGAGGACTGCTGATTCTGGACTTAATCTGAGATGCATCCTTCATCACTTATTTTGAGAAAGCAAAGTCTAGACATGGAAATACAAAACTGGGGAAATCCACACATACACAATCACTGAAGGGGGATCTGCACTCCAAACTGGGTAGATAAGAGTGACTACTCCTTGATTTCTACCTGTTACTTTTGAAGCTTTCAATTTTGTCTTTTTTTTTTTTTGTCTGATTTGCAGAGCTAGAGAATTAAACTTGGGACCTCCATATGACAGATATGCTACACAAGTGTTCAACCTCAGAGATATTTTATTTTTATTTTATGACAGTTACTCATAAACTGTCAAAGCTGGTCTCAAATTTCTAATAGCCCTGCCTCAGCCTACATAGTAATTGTGATTACAGGTGTATTCAAAGTGTCTAATTCTATTTAGAACCTTTCTACCTTGACCACACAATCCCTGAAATTATCTTCTGCATAAAGACAGAATATGTCTTCCACAAAAAGTTATGGCAACACGAAGAAGCCATGACCTGTTTCAACCACAAGAAGAACATCAAGCCAGAGAAATAAACAGGGAAATGTGGAACATAGCTGTCAATAGCTCTGAATGATGCAAGCTCTCAGAGTTTGAATTTTCAGCTCTCTTACTGCAAATGGTCTTGGAGTCAACTTCTCAGTCTTTTAAGATTTGTATATCTCATCAGTAAATGGGAATCAGGTTATAATGAATTCATCAGTCTTATTACATGTAAAAAAACATTTAACTACATTATTTACTATTTATCCCCAAAGGAGCTTTTTTTGGTCTTATTTTTACTATTTTCTTTTTTGGAACCGAGAATCGAACTCTGGACCTCGCGCTTGCTAGGCAGGCGCTGCGCCACTGAGCTACATCCCCGGCCCAATCAATTGCAGCCAGTATTTTAATTGTCCCACATCAAGTTAGTATCTTACATGTACTTTGGCTGTGACATGACTGATTATTGATAATTTCTTTTCATTCTGGTATGAAATGACCCAGTGTACTTGCTACATTTCTGGAAGTGACAGATCTTTGCCTGTTCATTAATATTTATCATTAAAGAACCTATTCCATAAACATTTCTTGAATGAAATAACTAAACAGCACTTAACAATGTTGAAAGAAGTTCTGTGTCATTGTTTGTACAGTATGATATAGATTTCTCAAAAAGTTCACTTAATGCTTTTGGTTCAAATTAAATCACTTAGTAAAGAATTGCTGTATTTCTGCCCTCCCCATGCATAAATATTTAGCTGTGGTGAACAACGTGGATATTTTAACAAGTGTAACTAATAGGTGGCATTTAGTTCTCCTCTAAAATTGTCCACACATTCTTTGTATTGGAATCATAACAGCAAATGTGTTCCTGGGTAAATTTTGTAATTCTTCTAATCAATAGCCTCCTTACTCTTTTATATATTATTTACTATTTTTATTTCAAGGCTGTATGTTGTCTTTGCCTTCTTTTGTTTCTTCATGTTCTCAAAAGCTAATCTGTTTTAACCCACCTTTATTGTACTTTACTATTTCCACAACAACCTCATTTACCATTAAGTAAAACTTAACATTGATTCAAAAGTTGCAGAAAAGCTGATAAGAAACTTTAAAGCTCAATATTTCTTTTCTAATCTAAATTCCAAGTAGCTCTAGAAAGAATTGATATCTCCAAGTTTCAAGGTAGCATAATTACTCCAAATATATTTGTTACCACATTTATGCTTTTTAAGCTTGACTTTAAAATACACAGTGTTTCCAGATTTGACTACAGTGAGGCATGTATAAAAGTTTCTGGAAGATTCATCCTGGTTCTAACACAGGCAAGGTTAATGAAAAGTTCCTTGGCAAGTGGCTTGGACATCATGACCCCAGGATCCTTAGAGCACTTTGCTGAGAGTACTCCTAGCTTCCCCTGTGGTATATGCCATGGTCCCCTCATTTCATAGTACTGTGAACCATCACACCTCTCCATGGGCAGATGCTCTCTAATTCAGCAAATCCAGATGATTTATAATTTTTATATTTATAAAGGGCAATCACAAAATTAAAAGAACATTATTCTTGGAATTAACCACTTCAGAAAGGAAGTAATAATTTTTACCCACCAATAGCAGAAAAAAACAGAGGCTGCACATGTCAAGGGAAAAAAATGACTCCTCTGGCTCTAGAACACTCCATCATTTTAGGCAAAATATACTGAGTGAGCTGGAAATAAAAATCTAGCTTTCTACACTCATCCCTAAATCTCTACTTTTGATGGATTTATATTTATTTTTCCCCAATTGCCTGTGTCAAATTTACATGCTCCCTATATTTCTTTCCCAATTTTCCATGTAGGAACTTTTTTCCATTTATTTTGGACAAAATCTAGTCTACTAGTTTGGACAAACAAATCTTGGCCTTGTCGATATTAATATGTAGCTCTGCAAACACCACTACCTGGGGCTTAATGTGAGACATCTGTTTATTTACCTATAAGAAAGAACTAGATAGCTCTTCCAAATTAAATGTGCTGTGATGTTTTTTTAGTCACTCCTGCGCATGGTGGCCTGCCCCTCCCAGACTTCCTGGAGTTCTTGTTACTGCACAATAAAAATTATTTCAACAAATATTAAAACAACCAACCATGCATACAGTTTTGTATGATAGAATAAATTTCCATATACATGTGCTGACTCTAGTTAAAAAATTATAGCACCTTGGTAGCAAAAATTGAATTATATTTCTTTAAACTGCTCAAAGAATTTAACACTAACTTATATCAAGGAGCTGCCTCAGATGCACCTTCCCATTAATTCACAGATGGATTTATGAAACTGTCCTAGGATCTAATCAGGATCTGTTCAAGCATCCATGTATCTTCACAGGATGTTTTTATAAGGAGAGAGCCAGTATAGACCTTCTCTTATCACAAGCTTTATTGGATCAGAAATAATATTTGTTTTTATGAATAAAGGTGGTGGAATACTCTTCAGCATGCAGCCAGGAATAAGTTAGAGTTTCAAGTATCTATTGGCCTCTCATCGTAGAAAAGTATGACTGTTGGGGAAAAAGTCACAATTAAGAAATGATCAGAAATGAGACTAGATGTGAAATTAGAAGGAACTTTCAAAATCTGGCTCAGAAATGCTTTGAAGTTTGGAGATGAAATGAAGCAGAAAAGGAATAGCTGTACAATTTTATCAATGTAGAAATTGCATGGCTAAAAAGGAGACTGCCCAATAATCATGTTTTGTAAAAAACATTTCATGGTAAAATAATTTTAAAGTATTTTAAGAAAAAATGCTTCTCTCATGTTATACATTTATGCCAATAAATAATTTCTTTCAAAGATTTTCGGTTAATAATTTCATCCCATATATAAACTAATCTGATATATGACACCATAGGTTGCTAAGCTGACTTTATATGATTCAACTCAGTTATTTAATTTTCTTACCAAAAAACAGTAGGCTTCTAACTAACATGCGTCAGGAACTTAAACATATAGTTTTTCTACCTGGTCCATCACTCACATGTGAAAATGTGCAAAAATGAATCAAGAGAAAGGAAGGCCTGCTTTGTATTCACACAAAATGCACTTGTGGCTTTTCTAACTGGAAAAGCTGGAAACTGGTTGTCACTTTCAAATAGCAGATTGTGTATTTTGACAAATCCCCAAATGAGTCCCAGGATTAAAATATTCTGCTAACTCTATGACAGACCAAGATAAAATAAGTAAAGGTTGTTCAGTCATCTGCCATTTTTCCTATTAAAACATATCCTAGAAGTTTAATCCTGTAGAGGACTAGGATCCATAAAAATGAGTGTAACTTCAAAAAGAAATAAGGTGCAATGTTCAGCTATTACCATCATTAGAATTAATGCAGGGAAAAATGAATACCTGCTGTAAAGTCAAATGATAACTTGCAGGCTTTACCTAACTCTGTCATTTAGTAACAAATCACTCCTTGTTTTATTACCTGAATAGCTTCAACTTTAAAACTACACTCTTTGAAGTAACCTCTATGTTTAAGAGGCAAAGCACTAAGTAAATGGTTATTAACATATTAGGGTAGTGCAGGAATGACAAAGTGTTTTGCAATTAGTAAAATGATTAAAATGTAGTAACGTTATATAGATTTTTGAAAAATTATCCCAATAAAGAGAGACATGGGTAGAAAGTTAATGCCAGTCTCCTCATTTTCTCTAACAACACAGCACCTTTTCAGAGAAACAATGAGCTCACATACGGGATAAATCACAATTTGGCCAGAACAATAACAGCAAAAGCTGGTTTTGGCTAATGAACATGTGAGAAGTGTTGTATGGGAGGAGGATCCCTGGGGAATTATCTCTTATGATGGGAATAAGAGGAAACCCATTCTCTCTCCCAACTTTTCCTGATGTTCCACTTTGATATCCTTCCTAGAGGAATGAGTGCTGCATTGAAACTACACATGAAATGAATGAGAATTAGAAGCCAAAATACACAATGAGGCAAAGATGGAGAAAAAAGGGCTGGTCAAATAGCTCAGCAGATTAAAGCACCTGATTAGGCAGACAAAGGGACTGGGAGTTGGATCCCCTGGCCTGCTATTCCAGTACCACCCCCAGGTCATGCTGAGATTGCAATTGAGATTGGGCATAATGGCATGTGCCTGTAATCCCAACTTTTAGCAGGTGGACCACTATGGGGCTGATCTAATAGTGAGAACCTGAACACCCTGTAGACCCCACCCTAAAATACACACACACACACACACACACACACACACACACACACACACACACAAAGATGAAAAAAAAGAACAAGCCATGAATGTTGCTAATCCATGAACCTCTGAGCCTTGGAACCACCTAACCCATAGTCATTCAATTCCATGAGAATCATGTACTGAAGCAAAGTAATGAGTACACTGGAGACTTCAGCCACCTTAAAAGTCTGTATTGTTAAAAATAATTTATCCAAACCTTTAAATGTTAATTTACTACCCTGCTCTAACAATATGATTATCTCATATGCTTGACAATATCAATATATTTTTTCTGGGTTTAGAAGAGTAGTCGTATACTGATGTAGGAAATGACTTTATAAATAAAACTGCAGTGACACAAGAACTGTCCAAAAAAATCATCTGGAATCTCATCTTATTGAAATGCTTCTGCACAACTAGAGAAACCACCGACAGAGTGAGGGGGAAATGTCTGTCATCTGGTCCTCCGTCAGGGTTACTATCAAGAACCTATAAAGGACTCAGAGAAATCAGGTTTCCCAAAGTTAAAGACCCAACTCAAAAATGGGCATCTGGGCCAGGGAGAGAGCTCGGTGGTACAAGCACCTACTTGGCAAGTGCAAAGACTGGGGTTCGACACTCAGTACCACATGCCATGCTGTGGGCTGTGGGAAAAAAGGAACCCTTCTCCCCTACTGGTGGGAATGCAGACTGCTGCAACCACTATAGAAATCAGTATGGAAATTCCCTATAAATTTTTTTTTTTTCCATTTATTTTTATTTTATTAAAATACAAATGTCAATCAGACAGTTTCAAGACACCTTAACCATACAGAGTCGATGAATTAATACATTGCAAACTGTTTTCATAACGTTTTGGTACTGTACAAGGTGCATACATGAAATTATATTTACAGGTTTTTTTATAGCTGAATTATATCAAAGATTCAATAA
>PVKA01045306.1:0-15610 GCA_004027165.1 Ctenomys sociabilis
ATTTACAGCTCAGCTTAATATTATGGGCTCACGATGTATACTTCATTTTTATACATTTATGCTTTTCTGCTGGATGGTTAAGACCTAGGTAGATCCAAACTTATATACCAACACATGTACTTTATATTTCCTATGTGGTCATTGAAGTCTTCTCAGGGTTTATCTTGTAGTCCTGTACATTATTCTGTAGTTCCTTTGCAATCTGGTCAAGCATTGGCCGTGACTCATCCACAGCCTGGGTTACTTAATGCATGAGATCATCTCAATAGAACAAAAAATATATAAATAAAATAAAAAATATAAACTTTAGGCTGGTCAAATAACTCTGTGGATTAAAGTGCCTGCAAGAGGGTGCAGGGGCCAGGGGTTCAATCCCTGGGTCTGCCATGCCTGCCCTGACCCCAGGGCACAATGTGATGGCAATGAGCCTGTCATGGTGGCACCCACCTGTAATCCCCACTGTTGGGAGGCTGGAAGCAGGTGGGTCACTACAAGTGAGACCCTGAACGCTGTAGACCTTTCCCTAAAATATGAATAAATAAATAATAAAACCTCTAGATGAACTAGATACACTCAGAGCAAAGAGATTTGAGGAGCAGAGGAAGTCAGGCCAGACAAAAGACAAGTTTTTGTCGTGTGTCAGGGAAAAATATAAAGATATGATAAAGGAACAGGAGCCATTAACTGCTGTTTTCAAAAATCTGGTGGAGGTCTCTGAACAACCAGTATGAAGGTAACAATAGGCAATGCATTAATTATTGTTTCCATCTTACTAACCTGTTTTTAAACTGTTTCATTGCTGTTTTATCTTCTTTCTCATATAAAAATGAATAAAAGATAAAAATAATAAAATTAAAAAGGGAGGAGCCCCTGCTGGACAGCACAGCTGCCGTCCTCCATTCTTCCCATGTCTGTAGCCGAGAGCACAACAAGAATTTCACCAAGCAGAAATCTCAAACGATTTAATAAAAGAACTAATATGCACTAATTATACAGGATGTTAACACATCTTTCTCAACCTCAGGCAAATCAATTGAGCTACAATTTAGTAGACAGTTACAAGACTTAGCATTGTCAATAACATAAATCTTACTGGTAGCAATCTATGAAACAAGTTAATAGAGAATATACCATTATTTCAAGTGTGCATATAATATTCTCAAAAATTGGTTATATTATAGGTCACAAGGAAAAGCTGAATAAATTCTGAAATGCAACCCCAAACTCATTCTCTTGCTTTGATATAGAAAAAGTGGCTATAGCAAAATTAAAACCACAGAAGCCAATCCCATGTATATTAAAAAGAAAAAAAAGCAGTTACTGAACAGCTTTTGGGCTATAGAACATAATAATGAAACAAAAACTCAGAACTGACAGCAAGAGTGCTCAGCAGGGAAAAGTTTTAGATTATTCAATAAACATAACACTAAATACCCATAATATTAAAAATTACAATCTGAAAATCACTGAGTTAGAAATTCAAAATATAGAAAGGAAAAATCTAGTAAAAGAAGTCAGAAAAGCAGAATTTTGTTGGAAAATGGAAAAAGATCATAGTTGTTGAGTCTACAAAGTAATTCATTAAGTATGAAAAGTATAGCCAAGCCAGAAGTTGGAGTAGATAAGCCAAAAAGAAAACAGACACAGACACACACACACACACACACACACACACACACACACACAGAGCGAGAGTGAGAGTGAGCGAGCGAGAGAGAGACAGAGAGAGAGAGAGAGAGAGAGAGAGAGAGAGAGAGAGAGAGAGAGAGAGAGAGAGAAATGATAAATACCAAGGAAGAAACATTTGTTTTCCATTAGGGGATATTTCAAGTCACCATGTACTGCATTGTATAATTCTGTCCAATCAAATCTGGTACCTAGATCAAATGAATACTTTCTGAGAAGAGTGTATGCTCTCAAATTTGAGTTTATGAGTACAGAAGGTCATACAAGATTAGACATCCATGCATGATGCAGACAAGCTTGTTAGAGAATGAACCCCAGAAGCAGTGTGCCCGATAATCTTCCTTCCCCTCCACAGGGGACTGCCAGAAAGGAACGCAGCCAGTCCAGAGGGTCTGGCCTTGACCAAACACACGATCATTTGGATGTTAACAGAGAGAACAACTGCTAACACCAAAAGCTATCAAAATTGTTTCAGTCTATTCTGATACCAAAACCAAACAAACAAATTTTAATTGATCATTGATGGAGGATGACAGTCAAGCAACCCATTATTTTGAAAATTAAATGGCAAGAAATAATGATGCTTTTATTTTTTCTTTCTGGGATGAACACTGTACCATTTTGTCTTGGTTACTTTTCCATCATGGCTGAAACATAATACTCTACACCCAAAGTTAAAGAGGGAAAGGTTTATTTGGCTCACAGTTTTCAGAGGTTTCATTTCACTGACTTCTAGGTAGAGAGGCATAGCAGAGGGCAAAGAATTCATGGAAGAGGAAGACAAAGAAAAACGAGGGAGGATCACGGGAGAGGGGAGAGTGGGAGGGAAGCTTCTTTCTGTCCCTTGATTTGTGTCCAGTCTATTGAGACTAGGGAAGCTCCAGTCCAATGAGTGGACTGATCCAGCAGTCACTGTCCCTTAATCCTAGCCCTTAATCCCAGCATTGCACTATTAATCATTCACACACTCTGGATTTGGCCTACTCTAAAGAAAAAATCCATATGAGAGGTCAGGGTTTTGGGGGACATCTCGACATAAACCACAACACATTTAATACTCAAATGGATAAGTCAAATTACTCTTTATAGAATTATGATGGCCCAACCAGAGGTGGTGGTACAAGCCTCCAATTTTAGCTTTGAGTGAGGCTGAGGTAACAGGATCCAGGTTTAAATTTCTTTTGGGTAATTTAGCTAGCGACCCTGTCTCCAAATAAAAAATAAAAATGTCCAAGGATATATAGCTCAGTGTTAGACCACCTAGGTTTGATCTCTAGTACACAAAATAATTCATAAATGAATTTTATTTTTGCAAGCTGTAATTAACAGCTCAAAGTAGGCATCATAAGAAGTACTAAAACATCCCCAAAAAAGTTAAGCAGATTTTAAGAATATAAGAATATAATATCAAGCCGGGCGTGGTGGCGCATGCTTGTAATCCCAGCACTCGGGAGGCTGAGGCAGGAGGATTGTTGTAAGTTCGAGACCAGCCTGAGCTACAAAGTGAGCTTAAAGCCAGCCTGAACTGCATAGCGAGACCCTGTCTCAAAAAAGACAAAAAAAAAAAATATATAATATCATTGATTAGCTATTCTGTCATCAAACAAAACATGACAAAAGTCCTCAATTTGATGAAATATTTTAAAGCTGAACAATTTTCAGTAATCTTAGAAGATACAATCTAGATTTTTAGGAACCTAAATATTTTATATCTGTATTTTTAAAACTGTTTTATTAATTTTAATGAGGAAGAAATAGCAATGAGACAGTTTCAAAGCAGGTTAGTAGCATCACATATTGTTGTCTTCATAGTAGATATGCACAGTACAAGATACATACATGATCTCTTGTCTAAACAATATTAGTACAAATCTTCCTTCTCACTGATGGAAATTGAGAACTTATATCTTTATTAAATAAAGTGGTAAGGAAAACGGAGAGAGATGAATGAAAAGGAAATAGTGTGGTGCTTTCCTGAATTATGAGTAAAATACTAAAAAGAGAAAATATGACACAATCATAAATTAGAAGTCTGCTTATTTGCTAATATTTAAGAAGAACTGTTAACTTTTGGAATAGTTTTAACAGTCATGTTGCACATCTTTTTAAAAACATTTCTTACCTTTGTTAGATAAATACTGAAATATTTTCTGATGAAATGATATACTTGGGATTAGCTCCAAAGGAGAAATATAGAAGATTGGCCACGATTGATAACTGCTATTAAAACTTGCTATTGGAGGCGTTGTATGGTTCTGTGTTTTTGTATGTCTGCAGTCTCCCATATGGTAAAGATTGATTTAAAACAATTATGTACTGGAAATCTGGTGCAAGCCCAGAAGCTACTGCACATGGCTATTGTTAACTAAATCAGAGCAAACCCACACGACTATTGTTAACTAAACCGGAATGATCTCTATTGTAGTGCGTTTGAGGTCACCCCAACTTCTCCAACAAAGAAAGTAAGCTAACAGGGACAATGCTTTCTGTCTCTGTGCTCCTTTGATCCGTGCCACGTTTCCAGACATTCATTGAGCCTGTAGTTACAGAGCTGCTGATGTTGTAAAACTGTTGCTTAGCAACATGTTAATGGGGGAAAAACACTCCTCCAAACATTAGGGATTTTGTCTTTTGAAATGTACTAGTTCAGCATATGATACCTCCCACAGCTCAATTTAACAGGAGGAAAAATATCAGCTCTCTGAATATAGTTGTTTTTTCATCCCCCTTCCATTTTCTTAGTTGGATCTGAATTTAATGAGAATATCTAAGAAATGGGGTGTGATGTGACTCAGAGCTTCCTACCATGTAGTGGCCTCTTCGTGGTTTGGAGATGAAGGACTCTAGCTCTCTGCCCCATTCAAATGACCTATTTTTACTTTCTGGTCTGTTTTGTTCAGCCAACATGCACCAGATTTGGGCACATTCTAGAAGTGAAGCTTGAGAAGGCACTCATTAAGCCTCAGTTTCTTTTTCAGGAAATCAGAATATTTGACCAAATGCTTTTGAAATACATTTGTAACTCTAACAGTTGCTGCCCTGTGGAAGATACCAAGCCCAATACTTTCCAAATTTTAGATATGTCAGGCGTGGGAGTCAGGAGGCCAAGCACTTCCAGCAAGGAGATTAGCCAGCCTGAATCAGCAGAAAGGTTAGAAAACATAGCTGGTCAGCCTTGGAATGGGGCCCAGCTCAGGAAAGCTCAGGAGTCCACGTCCTTGGCTGCGACCTTGACCCTATGGTGTGCTCATCGTATGTGTGTGACTGGACCGGAGCAAGCGGAGTTCAGGTTCCTCATCTGTGAAAAAGAGCATGAGCCTTTTGGAGAAGACTGAAAGAAGGATGACCATTGTAGCAAAGGACAAAGCTGGCCCGACCAATGTGAGCTATTACTGGCACACATAAAAGGAGCCCGGATGGAGGGCTGCTCTGCAACACCACTCTTGGCCTCCTTCTTCAGCGTCTTTTCACTGAATGCCTTCTAGCAGCGGTGTGAAGTCGAGGCTTGGGCTCATGCTGCAGTCCCCCTGCGTACTGGACCTCACTGCCCGTACTCGCGCCACTTAGAGGCTGCGCCCACACCTTCCAGCTGCAAACGTCCTGGCGCTGTGCTGGCCGACCCCGGTGTCTGGGCACTGTAAGCTGCACCAGTGCCCTCCAAACATACAGCTCCCCTTCAGTGCCCAGTACGGGCAGCAGAGCATCAGGTGGCAGAACTCTTATCAGCACTGGATGAAAAGCTCAGACCCAGAAGAATCTGCTAAGCAGGGGATCTATTTTAAAACCTAGTCCTTTTTAGCAACAGAAAGCCAGGGCAGTGATTTAATTACTGATGGCCTACATCAGAGGCAAAATTAGAGCCAGCAGGCCCAAATCAGGGCAAGTGCCGACTAGCAAACAGTCCCAGTGAGGACACAGCCTCTAAACCTGCCCTTCACCCCTCCTGCCACACATTTTCTTGGGGATCTTATGTGCAGAACTTTCAATTTTTAAACAAATGTGCTTGGGGCTCTGTGATTTTGTCTATTTTCCGAAGGATTTTCTAAGCATCTGTCAGCTTTTATCTGAGTCATACATAAACCCTAAATGTGGGTGAATCACTTCCTTCCTGTTTAATGCACAGTCCCCGCACCCTTCCTTTCCCACATCCCCACTCCTCAAGGAATATAATAAAGGAAATGTGGATTTGCTGCTGAATTTTCTACTCAATGTGCCACTCGGTGCCACAGATGCTCAGAATTACTTGGCGAGGCTTCCCAAGGAGCTCAGCAAAGGTAGCAGAGAGAGAGCCACTCATGCCACAAGGTTCAACCACAGACAGGACCATTCTATACCAAGAAAGAATCTGGGTATCTTTTGAGCCTTGACGCAATGGTGAAGAAATCCTGAAATCTCAGGGATGGAAATTGTCCTAAAAATTGTTGGATGAAAACATGCAGGCATTTAACAGGATGACTCAGATTTAGATTCCTACTTTCTCACTAACTAAACATATTTAACTAAATTGGTGACCTTTCAGTTTTCTAATGTTCTCTCCCCCATAATATGAAAAAGGATAAGTGTCTTTGTCTTGGGGTTCTCATAAAAAGAAAATGAGATTTCATTTTTAAGATATTCAGGATCTTATGTGAAATATCATCTTCACTGTAATAAAGGTACTAATAATAAAGACAGCAATAATAGCATTCTAAGAAGTCCCTGATGTGTAGGAATTTCTTTACCACTTACAATATAAGAATAGAGATGTCAAACAGGTATATTATATCTGCAAATTTCTTTAAAAAATGTTTTAGTAGTGATAAAAGTGCATTTTCCTTTTTGTTACTTGATACTAAGTTTAAATTGAGAACCTTTCCAACTTGGTGTCATGTTCCCAGATGTGGCCAGTGCCAAGCCTGCAGCTCTGCATCACCACCATCGGATAGAGGTGAGTGAAAGCTGTCCTCCTTGTGAAAGTCACTTCTCTCTCCTTTGCTGTTGTCTCCGTCGTTCTCCTCTCCCTGTTGCTTTCCTGCTTTACTCCATGTGTGCTCTCTTCTAGTGTCAGAGAGTCAGGCTTTGAGTCTGCCGTCTCTGATTCAATGCCAGCATACTTTGCTGGAGCTTGCCTGGTAATGACGGTCATGTCCTGGCCAGGCTATGAGAATCCACTAAGATGTAAGAGAAAGGCATGTAACAACACACAGCTGCTCATTTGGGGATCATACCAAGATCATGTGATAGGTCACAGGTAGCCTTAAGTGAAGTAAATCAGACACAGCAGCTTAACTATTGCATCATTTTTCTTACATGAGAATCCCAAAACATAAATGAAGAGCAAACTGATAGGTTCTGGGCCTAGTATGCATTGCTGCATCACTGGGGTGGTCATCTAATACTGCTGAAGCCCTTAAAATAACAGCCCTTCTTCCCCAAGACACCTCCCCTCTTCTTCTCAAACTCAGCCCAAGATGCAATTTCCTTTTGTCCTTCCCACCACCTCAGGGAAGGCCCCGTCAGCTCCTCAGGTATAGCTAAACATCCCCCTAAACGCCACCTGGCAGAAGGTCAAAAAAGCATCAGCCTCCCTTTGTTCAACTTCAGAGAATCTCTCATCTGCCCCAGATTCTCTCCATGTCCTCAAAGATAATAAAGTCTCTTGTCCTTTTTACTTTGGCTTGTTTCTCTGCTGTAACAATGCCTTAAAAACCTATCACAAACTAATAAATAATAGAAAACAGGGGAACAGAACTTTTGCATAAAGGAAGAGGGTATGTGACATGGTCCCATTACCCAGGTCCTTCGCATAATCATAGTTATTGTGTGCTTAGATTTTTATATACATTACTCTGTTTGTTTAGCACACACTTACCTATGTCTCACCCTCATTTTTCAGTTTCTTCTCTCAGGTATGCTGTTGAACTCTTGAGCCAAGGATTTAACTCACTTTAATATAATCAAATCAGTACCCAGCACAGTATTGAGAACAAAATATATATGCAGTAATGTATGTTTAATCAATGATTGGATACCCATGCTATATTTTGTTTTATTCTCCTAACAAACCTTATTTTTTAACCTACACAGCTTGATTTGTCTTGGGTTCCTTGCAATCAAAGTGCTTTGACTATGACAAGGATAATAATGAGCAGAAATTTAGACTTCATAGATGCTTTTGCAATTACCGTCTTGGTAGAGTTAAGAAATGCAATGACCTTCTCAATGAGCTGATAATGACATTAGTCACATGCATTTATACAGTTTATGAAGTACATTTGCATCTGTCATCGCAGATAATTTTCACAACAGTCTTTCACAACAAAGGACACTTTAGACAAAGAGGTTGAGATTGCTGATGGATATCAATATCAGAGCCCAAGTTTTTGATTTACCTGCACCTTACTCTCTGATTTACCCCAGAGTTTCTATTGTTATCATATTGTTGTGACTGTTACTGTGATTGGTTGAGCATTCACTACAAACTGGACAATGAATTATGTGCCTGCCCTCAGGTGGATTAGCTAATCTTTACAACAACCCCCCATTAGTACTTTTATGGTTCTTTGCCAACAGATGAAGAAAATGAGATACAGAGGAATCAGAAAGATAAAGCTAATAATTGTTTAACATGACACTTGACCCAGGTTTTTCTGCTTCTTGAAACCAAGTTACAACAAACTGTGTTGTATTCCCTCTCACTACAAAAAAGAACTAGAGCACCATCTGGGATTCTGGAAGTCATTCATCCAGGACCACGATTTGGGTAGTGACTCCAAAGAGTTTTAGAAAACCAGTTGTGAATGGGAAGCCCGGACAGATTTACCTGAATGTGAGTGGTTTCCCTAGCATCTCCTCTCATATGAGGACTTAATTAATGCACTTAATTATTGAGAAATAAGCAACAGGATTGCAGAGAACCTTGGCTGTGCACTTCTCTCCTATTGTTAACTGTGTTAATTTTCGGTGTTGCTCAAAATGTTGGCTGAATGAAAATAGGCTAAATGAAAATGATTTTTTTCCAAGTGGGAGAAAATATAATCACAGTGAGTCATTGATGTTGATGCACTGCTTTTCCTTTCTCATTTAAACACCCATACTCTTTACACATGCGTGGAGGTGCATGGCCCTATGGTGAGCTCTGAGGGCTAATTTCTCCCACACACTTCCCTCACCCTGATCATCACTGTTCTAGTCACTGCCTGTTGGAGACCACCTTCCACATCCACCTGTAAATGAGAACGTGCAATGTTTGTCCTTCTCCATCTGCGTTTCACTTAGCACAAAGTTCACTCCTGTTGTGGAAGGGGGAGATGGGGGAAAGATGGTTAATGGGTACAGCAGTGCTTTGGGTGGATGGGGAAATGGCTTCTGCTCTTCTACAGCTCTGCAGGATTACTTTGATCTACAACTGTTGGCTAGCAGGACAGCTCAGTGGATTCAAGTCCCTGCTTAGGCAGACACATGGACTGAGGCTTGATCCCTGACATGCCGGTCTCACCTCTGAGGAGCACTGAGGTGGACATTGAGACTGGGTGTGATGGCACACACCTGTAATCCTAGTGATTGAGAGGCAGAAAACCAGAGGATCACTGAGTCTGATATAAATTGTGAGACACTGTACTAAATACATTAAAAAAAAAACTATTAGCTGTATACCTCAAAATACCTACTAGAAAGAATTTGAATACTTCCAGTACAAACAAGGTCTGATACGGCTGATGAACCAATTACCCTTATCTGATGATTACAAATTGTGTATAGGTAACGAAGTGTCAGATTTTACCCTATAGAGAGTTCACCAAACAATGTCTATACATTTGAGGAAAAGAAAAACACTAAGATGTTTTCAACAGATAGTACTGCTCTCCTATGGGGATCTGCGGTGATGTCACAGATTGCAGAAAGCTCACTACACTGCTGCCCCTTGGAGAAGAAACTGGAAATGCATGTGCAGCACCCTTAATGATGATGGTTACCCTAGCATAGTTCACCATACTGAAAAAGCACCTGGATGCCAATGGCACCACTTTGAGAATCTCTTGTAATTGTAGAGGCCAAAGGAAATGTGTATTAATCTCAAGCTGTCTCAATAAATTTAGTATTAAAATATTTATGTAAGTTTTCCTTTTCTGCAGTGTGTATACGCTTTTGGCAGACTTTTTATGTACAACTACCATATGTCAGTTAAAATTCTTTTACATTAAAAAAGCAATGACACACCACAACACATTTTCACCTTTACATAGGCCAATTACCACAGATGTGTCCATGGTAACTATTTTGTTTTTCCATGTGGCACTTTATTGGCTTGTCTTCCATTTAGGTTTTTCAAAAGGAGAGAGGAATAAAGGAGTTCTATAGAATGAGTGTGATGCTCTGTAAGACATTGCATAGGGGGGTCTCACATCTATCCTTTAAGTAGATACTCGCAAACTCCTGAGCACCGCTGTGTGTGCTACCATTCCACAGATGAAAGGAGATCTTGACTTTATGCCTCCTGTGACTAGAACTCAGGGAACAGTTGAATGACCCAGCTGTCATATCCAGGAATATGAAGGGATCCAATGGGAGTGCTGGAAATGAAAGAGGAACAGTAGAACAGAAGTAGAGGATGTTCGGATGGGTTACATCATATTAGCATCAAAGAACCGACCCGCGACCATTATCCAACTAGGTTTGGTAATCACTGAATACCACACTCAAATGTCAATGCAGTTTGAATTATGTTTGTTCGCCTAATTTAAACCTCTGAGATGAATGATGATGGTGATGATCACAATAATAGTTTGCTTTTCAACTTAAAAATTGTAAAATAAAATCCCGAAATTTATTTCAATGTATTTGAATACTTTTTCGGCCTTATTTCATCCTTCTCAATCTCAGTCTCAGCTTAAAGCAAACTATCCTTACCAAGAGCCCCAATTCCTTATTTTTATACGCTAGAGAAGAAGGATTTGCAAGCCATTTTTTCACTCCATTCCTACTAGGAAAAAATGAAACAATTATACTGTGTGCCCATTCTGTTTTCTGGGTTTAGGCCACCGTGAATGTAAATTTCTGTGTCTGTTGTATTTCCAGAACACCCACTCACAACCCACCTGAGCCCTGTTCCAAGCTACAAGGTCAGCTCTTCTTTCACCGTCTTAAGGCCATGGGTTTCTGTGTAGACAGCCTCATGAGCACAAGTGACAACTACCTACTCACAGCTGAGGCTGCACCCAAAGTCTCCCCTATGAAGCTGGAAGAGGAGTCCTCCAGAGGAAGCTCCGTTCAGGCACTGAGGATTGCTCCTCGCCAGGGAGGCAGCAGCGTCTTGCCTCCAGCTTTTGTATTACAGGACAAAAGCAAACAATGGCCACTCCTTTTCTTCTTGTGCTGCACAGGAGAAGGAAAGCAGAAAGCCAGCCTTTGAAAACCGAGCCTTTGAACTCCCAGCCACCCCAGGAACTTGACCTGAATCCACTTCCTGACAACCTCAGGAGGCCATTGTCCTTTGCTTTAAAGGAAGCTATCATCTAGGAAAGAGACCACCACGAGGGAAAGAGCCACCTTCCAAACAGTCTTGAAGAAGGGCTAAGTCGGTGAGTCTTTCATTGATTGCTGACTCCAGTATCCTTAAGCTTTAAATGGAAACTCAGGAAGAGGAAGGGGTATTAAAACATCCCATCGCTGACTTTCCTAAACAGTACCAAAGCCACCCGTTCAGAAGTTAAGCTGAGTGTACCACTTCCTGCAGTGAGAAAGAAATACTGTTGAGTCTTAATTGCTTCACCGAGAGGAATGCCCAGTGTCAAGATATTTGCTGAAAGTTTCAAATTTTATTTAAGGAGTATATTTCAAGGCTAAGTGACCTTCATTCAAATTCAGGGAGAAACATGACACAAAATTTCAGAATTGGTAGACACAATAAGATAATGACTGAGAGGCCAGGAAAGGAAACAGTATTGGAATTAGTGTAAATAATTGCTTTTTGCTTCCTATGTACATATGTATATGGGGAGATAGTTTTAAAAGGTCATCATATTCCAACACCACAATTTATAAATAATACCCTTCAGGACACATTTTTAAAAAATTTATGTATTTGGTACAGGTCTGGGTACTCAGCTCAGACTCCTACTGATCCTCCTGTTTTAGCTTCCCCAGCGCAAGGATTACAGGTGTCACACCTGGGGTTCCAGGTACGCTTTGAACTTCAGAGCAAGAGTTTCAAACAAACTTACTGGCAAAACAGAGTACCAGGGATGGAACCCAGTGCTTGCCAAGCAGGCACTTAGCCTGCTGAGTATCTCTTTGGCCCAAGGCCAAACTACTAAGGATAAGCTAGAAGCCTGGTCCCATGTTTCCTATCTTTTAGCCTCTTGTGACCAATAATGCATTGCTTAAACCAAATGAAGAACAACAAAAAATGCTTTCACATAAACAAACAAAAGACAAACATTTGAACTCTTTTAGAAAGATTCCAGGGAGAAAGTCAGAAGAATAGTAGTCTACATAGAAGGAAGAGCCTATTGCAGGGATGTCCTGTGAAGCCACTGTGAGAAATGACATTCAAGAGATGACCATAACAGGGATTGAACTCATGCCCCTGTGATTGCCAAGGAAGCACTTATTCTACTGAGTCATCTCCCTGGCCCTTATAAAAATCTTAGAAAGGAGTTTAGTCTATGGAAGGCAAGCAATTACAAAGCAGACAGCTTGGGGAGCAAGGAAAAGCAAGAGTAGCTGGCTCGAGCCCAGAAAACACGGCAGAAGGGTGAGGTCTGAAGACAGAGCCCAAATGCCAACCAAGGGCCAGAGAGCATGCATTGAAGGTGCATTTGGTTGTATTTAGCCTTGCTGTATGGGGCTGGCTGAGCCTCCCTGGACTCACACTCCGGGCTGTACATCCACAAATGGGGAAGAAGAGCTGTGTCCAGATTCTCCAAAAGAAGGGGCTGCAAAGTACTTGATCAGTTATACACTTTTCTCCTAGCCAAGTGAAAAACACATTAACCGAACCCTTTGTGGGGCTACACAGAAGGCAAATTATCTTTTTGTTTTGTTAAATTTCATTTGTTTGGAAGAGACACCTGTGATTTCAAGGTATTCTCCTCTTCTCCGTAGCGATTATCATGCTCCAGCATCCACTTTCAATTTCTGGTGTTGAGCTGGATGATTTTTATGGCATCACAGCTAGAGAAAATAAAAATGAATGCACAAAGTAAAAGATAAGATTTATTTGTTTTCTGACTATAAAGAGTACTTGAAGTTTTTCCTAAGCCAAGAAAGAACCTTTAGTAGGATTTAATTAGCCACACCATTTTCATTTTTAAAATATGCACACAGGTACTAATTGGACAATTTCATCATATACACCAGTATTATCTGCAGATGGTAATAAATTTCTAAGAGCACTGCTTGATGCATACATGAAACTGCTCGGTAGTCTATATGGCAGCGCACAGAGGCTGCATGAGGGAGCTGCAAGGGCATGACTTAGATGGCTAATGAAACATGGCGAGGCGCTCCATTCACCCGCTAGAATACTGATTGCTACTGCAGTTCAGACATGGAAAGGTATTTATTTATGTCCTATCATCAGGAACATGTGAAGTGTTTAAAAAATCTTATTCTCTTTATTATTCTATCTCAAGAAATGAACACAGACCTTGAGATAATCAGTGGAGAGAATCTAAAGAGACCACAATTAGCAGGACCTTATAACAGGGACGGGCATCTGAAATGACATGGGAAGCTGCATTGCCCAGCAGTTGAGGATGTGGCTTCAGGTTTGATTTTCATTTCATTCGTAAGCAACTGGTTTCAAGATTTTTATTAGATTTAATTTACCATTTTCAAAGCAGGACTAGTAATAGCAATTAACAATCTAACAATTAGTTTAGACAGTTTAAAGGTTTGAATTTCACAGCAGCAGTTGTCAAACAAACTCACTGCTGCATAAAGTATGAATAGTTGCAAGAACTGTTGTTGCACAGGAATAGAGATATACTGAAATCAATTCTAGAAGAAATAATGTGTGTGTGTGTGTGTGTGTGTGTGTGTGTGTACTATGTGCATGGGACCCAGGTATAGAAATCAAATTCTGTACAGAAATTTTCATTAAAAACTATTATCTCTTGCTCTCCTCTGACTTATTCTGCTTCTTATAGAAAACTTCTTTTACCTATCCTTAATTTTCTTCCCTGTGACTAAACTCCATAAATCTAAATAATATGCATGCATGTTGTTGATTAATCAACTTTAGGCAATGTTTTTTGCCCCATTACAGCAGAATTAAAGATTTCTTTGTTCCATTATTTTTCTTTATTTTCTCATTCTTTTATCCCCGAATGGTTGACAATTACATTAATATTTTGAATTGTATGTTGCTCATGTATAAAACTTTTTAAAAATACATTTGTACAGTTTTGTTCTGAATCATTTGAGATAATCCCTTGGCTTTCTTCTATAAGAAAAATGTTTTCTTTTTACTGTCTTTACCCTTAATTTCTTTCTTTTTTTATATTTGGTAGAGGGTCTACAGGATCTCACTATGTAGATTGGACTCCTAGTGATCGTCCTGCTTTCAGCTTCCCAAGTGCCGGGATGACAGGCGTGCACCACCACACCCAGTCTCAATCACTGTCTCAGTGCACCCTAGGGGTGGGGCTGGCACCACATACCAGGGATCGAACCTCAGTCACTGTGCTTCACCTAAGCAGGTGCTTCAGTCTACTGGACCATCTGCCCAGCCCTTCGCCCTTAATTTCTCAATATCTTTTCTTTGTATTTAGAATTTATCTTGAAAGAAGTTCCTTAGAAATAGCGCCCTAGATGGACATCCAGGCATGTGTGTTTTACGCAGGATGCACTCAGAGTGGAGTAAAGGAGTGAGAGAGACAAGGTAAGAAAGGGGGATCCAGAAAGGCCATGGGGGTCTAGCCTTAGCCGGTTGTTGAGTTGGAGAGAAGTCTGAATCTTGACTGATACCCCAGGGTACGGTCACCCTGTGGTCTTCCCTGTCACACAGAGGCTGTGGGCTTCCTGCAAGAAGAGAATGTGCCTTCTGCTGGAGGCAGAGCCTGTCAGTATGGAAATGCTCCACGAAGCAAGGGTCTGTGGCCCATTATGAGCCCCATGCTCAGCCCCCGGGGAAGTGGTTACAAGGTGTGAGGACCTGGGTATAGCCTACAGTCGCTGCCATGTAAGGTGAGGAGGAGGAGGAGGAGATGATGAAGAGAGGAGCAAAGCTGGCACTTCTTCCTTCTCCTCCATTTTCCCCTTTTCTCTCCTGTTTTTTTTTTTTATCATCCCTATTACATTTACTTAAGACAATTTCCAAAATATCTTCATCAGTATCATCAAACCCAGTTCTCAACCAAAGACACAGACACCAGCATCAAGGCAACAGCAGAAGCACCACCAAAGAAAGGCAGACATGGTTGCTGTGATTTGCTGCATTTTCAGAATTAAATACATGATCCTAAAGTAGTTATGTGGCTTGTCTCAAACTCCATTGTAACTGGGAAGAATGGGAATTAACACAGGTGATCTCACGGCAAAAATGTAGCATCCAGCGGGGTGCTGCAGCTGTTTTTCTTCATAGTACTGGGCTTTAAATTTATTCCTCTGTGAGAAAAAATTTGCAAAACTACTACTGTTTCCAAATAGTTCTCCTTTTCCTCTCCTTCTTTGACCCTCCTTCTCTCATTTTCATTTCCTTTTTCTCCCTCTCCTCTCCTCTCCCCTCCCCACTCCACTCCTTTCCCCTCCCCTCCCCTCTTCCCTCCCTCCCCTTCCTCCCTCTCTTCTTCTTCTTCTTCTTCTTCTTCTTCTTCTTCTTCTTCTTCTTCTTCTTCTTCTTCTTCTTCTTCTTCTTCTTCTTCAGTAGTCCCTCAGAGTACTTTTCACTTTTTTCATTTCCATACTCTTCCTTTTGTTCACATTATTTCTCTATCCATTG
>PVKA01045307.1:0-15613 GCA_004027165.1 Ctenomys sociabilis
ATACCTGTAAATATAATATCATGTATGCACCTTGTACAATACCAAAACATTATGAAAACAGTTTGCAATGTATTATTTCATCGACTCTGTATGGTTATGGTGTTTTGAAACTGTCTGATTGACATTTGTATTTCAATAAAATAAAAATAAATGGAAAAAAAAATAAAAAAAATAAAAACCCAAAAAAAAAAATAAAAAAAAATAAAAAAAATAAAAATAAAAAACTACAGTGGCAAAAGATAGGTTCATAAAAACATTACATGTGTTCGCATCTACCCTATTCACTGGGTCTGGCACTATGTGACTTCTGATTCTTCCCAAAGGTAAAATGACCATGAAAGGTGCAAGGTACATGTTTTCAATGAATTCAGGACATGGAGGCAGCTATGCCAGCACCAGTACAACTAAAGACTTTCAGAGAAGCTGCAGAAAGTGGCAAGAACAGGACAAACGTGTCTGAAGCAAAGGCAAGTGTTTTAGAGAGATGAATGGCAATGTGTCTTTTACTGTAATCAACTGTAATTGACACATTTGCTACTTATCGTACCTTGAATACCATTGTTTAGAAAACCAGTACCAAGACTGGGTGCGGTGGTGCGCGCCTGTTATCCCAGAACTTGGGAGGCTGAAAACAGAATTACTATGAGTCTGATCTGTGTAGTGAGACCCTGTAGACCCTGTACCAAATACATTTAGAAAGAAAAGTAGTACTTGTCACATATCACTGCTATCCTGTGGCTCATAGGCTGCTTCCAAGAATAAGCACGAAGCCTATAAGCAGACTCCTCCACCATTACTTGTCAGGCTTTGGGAAATGACTTAATCACCCTGTGCTTTTGCATTTCTCCTTAAGGAAATATTGTAAGAACCAACTCAGAGGTGGGCAAAGCATGCAGTTGTGTGTCCCATGAGCAAACTTTGTGAATTCCTTCAGTGTGCTGGGTCTGAGGTGGTGTCCATATGTGCTCTCTTAGAAAGCCCGATCAGTTTCATCAAGGTCTCTGCAACAGCGTCCAGTCTTCCAGCAAACTTCTACATCCTGCTTTGTGCTCTCTGAACAGGGGCGATTCACCAGAGCTGGAAAAGATGATACATGTCAGAGTTAAAGGAGGCATAATTGCCTCCCTATCAAGCCCAGAGCAATGGGCTGCTTCTCTGTCCTCCTGCCTCTCTGTCAGAGAACACAGGCCCAGCTCTAGGGGTACAAGTACCCAGCATCCACTGCAGAATGGCTTCACTCATGCTGCATCACACATGAAACACCTGGCCTTGCTCCACACCTCACTCCACATTGAATCATTTTTCAAAATAAAGCAGTGTCAGGTTGGCTTTAGAAATTCCCTGACAGTCCTGGCAAAGAAAACAACCCCAGGGGCTCCCACAGGTGTAGGGAGCTGGCCAGAGTGGGAGATGTGGACAACCAGAGCCAGGGCATTCTGAAGGTTGAAATTAATCACCAGATGGTCTCCAAAACTCATTTTCTCACTCAGCCAACACAAGTTGAACTGTTTATACCATGGTTTGAGGCAAAAACATGAGCACTTTAGGCAGATTGTGAAACATTTAACTGAACATTTATTAAGCACCTACTATGTACATACAAGGCACTGTGTAGGCTGCAGTGGGAGCAAGATAGATTACCAATTCTGTCATGAGGTAACATCTGCTCTGGAGCAGAAACAAGCCAATAGGTCCACAGAATGAAGTTAGAGGATGAGTTACTTCCTCAGTCTATGAGTGGAACTGAGACCTCTGTGGTTAGTGGTTTCTCACTATGGTGGACTGACAGATAACTGGTGGTCAACTTGTACCATCCAGGTGAAGTGAACCAGCTGTGGTAGGCCCACCTGAGGATTGTTGCCCACAGGATAGGAGGGAGAACTGGAGAAGAGAAACTGTTAGGACTCTGTTGGAAAAGCTGGTTAAGGTAACTATAAGGAGCTGTTGGTTTTCCTGGAGTACCTTGCCATGTTAGCTTTCCTGATGAACTCAGCTGTTCTCATCATCGAAGGAGCTGGGGACCTTGTGGTCACTGAGCATGATACAGCTCACTTTGGAGGAGCTCTGGTCCTCACCTTGAGCATCGCTGCCTGACTCCTGAGGGAAGATGGTGCACTGCTCACTGTTCTGGAGAAGCTTGCCACGATGGCTTTCCTGATGGGAACTCAGCTTTCCTCACTACTGGAGGAGCTTGGGACCTCACTGTTGCTGAAGATGGCTGTGGCACTTCCCAGGAAACTCTGGTTCTTACTTTAGTGTGGCTTCCTAGCTCCAGTGCAAATCGCTCAGCCTGCTAGCATGGATCCTTCATCCCACTGGCACAAATTTTCTTGTTTCCACTACTGACCTTTGAGCCTTTCCAGCACAGATCCACAAAGCAGGCCTGCATGAGCCATTGTCATGAGCTATAAACCTCTTGTTGGACTTGTGGGAGGCATTGCTATGAACTCTAGGTCTTCAGCTGGACTCATGCAGAACATTATCATGGGATCCAGGCCCTCAGCCAGATTCTTTGGTCTTCGGTGTGTGGACAGATTTCCTGCACTCTGTGTATATGATTCTTTGGGTGACTATTCTAAAATAACCTCATAAAACATGTGTCTTGTATTGTACTGCAAAACCCCAAATTACCACACTCACACAGGGCAGAGGGAAATGGAGCTTTGCTAGCTGCAGACAAATCAGTGTCCCAGAGGACTAGTATGCCAGGCTTAGCTATACCTACAAAAACCCACCAGTACTCTACAAGAATGTGAAACTTTATATAATAACCAAGAGATAAAAATATCACTGCATTAGAGCTGAAGGCATTATAATGCAAAAATTTATTAAAGCCAGTAAACTCTTCATAGTAGGTCCAACTTAAATATTTTGCCTCTGCAAATATTGTGGTTTTTTTTTTCAATCATGATTGATCTCTTAAAGAGTATGAGCATTCTTGAGTAAATCTGGCAGTCACAGTCCCAAGTCCCCCAGTCTTCAGATGTTGCCTTTTAATATCAAACCCCTATGTGACAGCATATGTTTGCATAGAAAAAACCTACACAGACAGAGGGTGGTGAGAGGGTGGAGAGAGAGCAGCAGGCATTCGTCCTTGCTGCCTTATCCATGGCCTCCCTCCAGGTTCTTCCTTCTGCCCTCCCCATCTTCTCAGCCCTGCATGAGAGAGCAGGGTCAGCAACACACACCTTGCCAGCTTTGCTGAGCCTTTCCCATAGCTTTTCAAGCACTGGTTTTATTTGACATAGCTCAGTGGCATATGCATCTGCCCAGGCATCCTTCCCAAGCATGAGCTTTACCTTTCAGGACCTCGCTGACCCATCCTTCTTGGCTCACATCCTGCTTGGAAAAGCTCGGTTTTCTCTTCTATTCATTCAGTCATCTACACTGGCAGACAGTGACTGTGTCCACACCACACTGACACACACTGGCTGGTAGACTGTCTCAGCGTGCCCTGGTTGCTTTCCATATTTAGGACTTTTATGCCAGGTTAAAGTTTTTGCAGGTGAAGACTTTGATACCTCTTCTCCATCTCTTAGAGCATGCAGCACCACCCTGGGAGATGGTAATGTTTCATACGGAAGAAAGGAGGAATGAGTTTGGAGTTTCATAGACCTGTAATCAAATCCTAATTCCACCATTTTCTAGCTCTGTTATCTTACAAAGTTATTCAAGTCTCCTAAATCAGTTTATTCATTCATATAATAAACATGGTTCCTTCTGGACATAATGTAGGGATTAAATGAGACACTTTTGGAAGGCGCAGTACATAACACTTAATACATAAGCCAGTAAGGGCTAAATAACACTTGTCAAAATAAGGTCTGTCCAGGGAGGGCCTTAACTCTAAATGGGATAGGCACTCACAGCCCCAGACTGTCTAAATCCACACCTAACGTTCTCACTGATTAGTGACATGATTTTGGCCAAAGTCTTTCACCTCTCCCTGGGTCTCCTTTTTTTATCTCTGAAATAAAATTAATATAACAATCAAATGAACTACTATCTGAAAATTATATTGAAAATTTAAAGGTTTCCAAAGAGACCATATATCTAGAAGGGAGGGAGGGAGAGAGACAGGGAAAGAGAAAGAGAGAGACAGAGACAGAAAGATAGGGGGGCAGCAACAGAGACAGAGAGAGGAGACAGACACACAGAGACAGAAGCAGGAGGCAGAGATAGGGGCAGAGGCAGAAGCAGACAGGCCACATGCAAGGGATTTGGAATCAGCAGCGATTAATTCTACCACTTCCACCAGCTGTCTGACCACAGTACACTTTGCGCCTTTCTCAGTCATGTTTTCTCTTCCTTGAAACAGAGGCAACTACAGAGCCTACCACAGAGGGGCTGCAAGGACCCTGTCACAAATGCTGAACATAATGCTGGCCACAGTCGATGACATGATGCATTTGGAGAGGAGGGGAAGTGCAAGACCACAGAGCCTCTGCCTTTAGGGCAGCAGGTGGCCTCAGCCATGGGGAAACTGGGAAGGAAAGCCACAGTCAAAATTGCCCTCCGCAGGTTTCTTGCTTGTTCACCCTTCAGGATAAAACAAGAGCCAAACTCTGCTGCTCTCTTCTGGAAGCTGCTGGAAGCTACATAGTCCATATTATTATCTTTAAATAAAAGACAGTAATGGTAATGCATTCTTTAATGATGTGATAAAGCCTTTTAATTTCTCAAAATAAAAATATAGACTTTGGGATATTTTGCACTGAACATAGCACTTTGGATGTGGGTCAGAGGGTTAGAGTAATATAATTTTCATATATTACTCAGCTCAGAGGGCCACAGGAAGGCCACAGCAACTTGGGACCTGCTCAACAGCCTGTCTTGGCCAGCCAGAAAAGCTGCATCAGAGTCTCAGTTCAATTCTAAGTCTGATCAAACATGAAGATTTTAAAGAGAGGCACAGATTCTTTGGTAATGCATATTTGGCCAAGTTGATTACATCTGTGTCAGAATATTGCTTCAGCTGCTGTGACTCAAACAAGATAGGGATCTATCTATGACTCTCCCAGTCTGAGGATATATCTGGTGTTGGAAAGATGTGGAAGGTAGGAAGTCCCTCCATAGTCATTTTTGGGTTTGTGCACTGCCTTAGCCTCACTAAGCCACATTGGAAAGGCAGCCTGGTATGTGCTGAGCTGTTATGGTTAGTTCTAGAATACCTCCAAAGCTCTCCCATGTGGCACTGACTGAATCATGGGACACTCTAGCTGACTTATGTTTAGGAGGTGACACCTGGCTGGAGACAGGCCCCTAGAAACACGTTCTCCTGGGCTCTGACCTTCTGTGGCTCTGCCCTCAGCTCTCCACTTCAAGGCCCCAGGCTATGAGCAGACTCTCCTCCCAGGCTGCCCCTCCGACCACATTGCTTGAGCCTTGAAGCCAACCAACCATGGACTAACTGCTGAAACCATGAACCAAAATAAACCTACCCTTGTTCAAGTGGTGGGTGTCAAGTTTGGGGTGTCAGTGCAGAGGAGGTAACTGAAATACAAGCCATACATCAGAGTTGGTTCATGAAGATGGGACCATGGGCATTGGGAGTGAGTTGGCCCAGGATGCCACTGCTGTGTCCAGTACTCAGTCTCAAGCCTTGCTTCCCAGCAAGACTTGCTCAAGCTGGAACTGACATCATTTGCTTTGCTCTGCTACACTGGCCCCCTCTCACGCAGAGTGTCATATTTTCCCATGCCTAGTACAAATCCAGCCCTAAAATTTGTATTTTCTCTTTCCCCATTGGGTATAGAAGATCAAGTCAGAGCTTCACATGTGCTGAGCAAGAATCCCACTGCTGAGAGGGACCCCCCGGTCCAAATTCTGATTTCCTCAATAAATGAATAAAGTCCCATGAAGCCAGAGGGAGAGGAAGATCTGCCAACAAACAGTATATTCTTCAGTTCAACCTGCCCCGCGGGGTTGCTATAAGGATCAAAGGAAACCGCACCAGACAGTCCCGAGCAAACTCTCTGAACACATACATTTTAACACACAGCTACACACAGGCCACAAAAGACAGGCACTACAGCAGTGGCAGTGTGGAGCCACCATCACTGCCCAAACCATACATGTTATGTCCACTCTGCAAACCTCACTCGGCGCTCACTTAGGAGTCCTTGGGTTTCAGGCATTCCTGTCCTGCTGCAAATGAGAATTTTAGAACCACTGTTGTAGGGCTGAGGACATAGCTCAGTAGCACAAAGGCCTGCCTAGCAAGTGCAAGGTGCTGAGCTCAATTTCCAGTGAGAAAAAAAACACTGTTGTATTAAAATACACCACAATTGTCTGTCCACATTCAGTGACACCTCTTATTAATTTAATTAAAGTTAAATATTTAATTTGGCCATATGGAGAAAGAAATACAAGGGGTGATCAAAATCTATACTAAGCACTCAGGAGATAGCACAGAGGGCTAACTAACTGACAAGTGCAAGGACCAGGTTCATTCCTTAGTACCACACGCTGTACCAGACCCAGAACCCTGGGCCTGCTGTGCAGTCCCCCAAAATCAAGGATGGTGGTGGCACATGTCTATAATCCCAGAACTAGGGAGGCTGAGACAGGAGGATCGCTGTGAAACAGAGCTGTGTAGCAAGGCCTGATATCAACTAAATAAATAAATAAGGTTTTAAATTTTTTTAAATCTACACTAAATATTCAAACAAAATAATTATTACAGTGAAAGACACATTGCCATGAGTAGCCCTTAGAATACTCCCCCTTGCACCACACAGACATGCCCCATTGTTCTTGCTACATTCTAAAGCAGCTCTCGAAGTCCTCTATCATGTCTTTATGAGTTGTGATTAAAAATAGGGTGAGTACTGATGCTAAATGGCATCCAGAACAGGCACTGTGTCTTGCACCCCATGACTTCTTTCTTTTCCTCAGAGCCAAAATGACCATGAAAAGTAAACGTATTGGATCAGTTCAGGGCATCAAGCCAGTTGTGACAACACAACTAAAGACACTCAAGAAAAAAAGACTTCCACAACTGATTCAGAAAGTTGCAAGACACCACTAACACTGTCAAAGGATCTACAAACTGCAGTAGAGGGCTACAGGATAAATCCTGAGGGGATTTGACTGACCCTATCAGATACAAGTTACATTTCTTGTTAGATAGGCCTTGCTTGATCTTGGTCTTAACCGTCCAGAGAAAAGTAGAAAAATGAAATAGCAAAAGTAAAGACTTAGAGGAGCTTCTGTCCTGTCCTGCAACTGCCAGAACAAGCCTAGGGCCGCCAGGTGAAAGAGAATTTTCCCCACATTCGGCGGACTTCCCCTAACACTCCAGAGCCTCCCCAAGCCTGTCCTGCGAGGGAGAACTTCCAGCATGCTCTTGGGAGCCCTGCAGACATGCCAAATCCCAGGCCCGGTGTGGGCGAGCTTCTGTGCTCTTCTGCCTCCCCCACCATCCACCTCCAGACCCAACCCAGGCCTGGCATATAGGCCTGGGGTAAAATTCTGCAGTTGAAGTCTCTGGACTGAGACGAGAATCAAAACCACGCAGCTGATTCAGGAGAGGAACATCTTGCCAGAGGAGAAGAGCAGGATCATCTCCAAGGGCAGCAGCAGGAAGGAGCTGAGCACAGTAGCCAGACCCAAGCCAGGAATGACTACATGAACTAGAACTTCGTATATAGGTACCAGAATATGATTAGATGCTAAGGTAAAATAACTGCACCAGAGCTCTAGACCAAAGGTCAGAGGTCAGTGCTATTCAAAATGCTGAAGACAAGGAGGAAAATGCAATTCTAGGTCTCAAGCCCACAAAGAACAAGTGCAAAGGACACAAGCTTATCTGAAATGTATGAATTAATAGCGTCGGAAGTAAAGGAACAATAACAGGTTGACAGGAACTCAGAGAAGAATTAATTTGTGAAATAAAAAAAAAATCTCTGAACTCATAGCATCTGAAGGAAACAATCAAATGCAGAAACATATGAGGAAAAGCAATCTGAATAAAACTCTGCAGTAAAAGAATAACTGCTTCTGAAGACAATCATTAAAAAAAGAGATCAGAAATATGATGGATTCCTTCAATGAGCAATACAGGAAAGAAATGGATAACATGAAGCAGAGTCAAAGAGATGTAGAGGAACTTAAAATCTCAACCACAAGTCTGCAAAACCGTTCCAGTGAAAGTGCAGATAATTTCAGATCTTAAAGACACTAGTGCAGCTAGTGAAATGGTAAGAAAGGATCCCTTAAAAACAACTAGGGAGCCGGGCGTGGTGGCGCATGCCTGTAATCCCAGCATTAGGGAGGCTGAGGCAGGAGGATTGTTGTGAGTTCGAGACCAGCCTGAGCTACAAAGTGAGCTTAAGGCCAGCCTGAACTGCACAGTGAGACCCTGTCTCAAAAAGACCAAAAAAAAAAAAAAAACAACTAGGATGCAGGAAAAAATAGTTAATCACCCGTAAGACAATGCAAAGATGAACAATGTGAGAAAAATAGGCATCAATGAGAAAGAAGGAGTCAGTACAAATGATATAAAAAGAATATGGGCAGAAGTAATAGCAGAAAACTTCCCAGATATGAGGAAACAATCTGACATTCAGGTAACTGAAGCATACAGAACCCAAAATAACTTCAACTAAATTAAAAATACATCAAGACATATAACAGTCAAGATCCCAGAAATCCAGCACAAGAACACTTTACTGAAAGCTGCTAGAGAAAAGAACCAGATCACATTCAAAGGAAAATGCATCAGAATTACAGCTGACATCTCTTTAGAAACGATGAGGGCAACAAGAGCATGGAGCAGAGTACTTCAAGTCCTCTGTGAAAACAAATTCCAGCTAAAACTACTATACCCTGAAAAATTCTCTTTCAAGTTTGATGGAGAAGTGAAAAACTTCCATGACAAAGAACAACTATAGAATTTTATGATAACAAAGCCAATCCTACACAGACTACTGAAAGATGTTCTAGAGAGGGACCAAAATCATCAGTATTCCATAAACGAGAACAGAAGGAACCCACTAAATAGGGCAAACAATGAAACACAGCACAAAAATGAGTAAGAAACAGCAGGTAAATAACTTGTCAAACGTAAGTCAATACAACTCAGTTATAACAATCAATGTAAATGGACTCAATTCACCAATTAAGAGAAATAGACTGGCACAGTGGATTAGGAAGCAAAACCCAACAATATGCTGTATACAAGAAAAACACTTAATTCATAAAGAAAATCATAGGCTTAAAGTCAAAGGATGGAAAACAATACTACATGCACCAGGAATTCAGAAAAAAGCAGAGTTAGCAATCCCGTTGTCAGACAGTCTCAACTTCAAACTAAGAATGATCAAATGAAATACAGAAGGTGACTATATATTGGTGAGGGTAAAAATTGAAGAGGAACAGGTAACACTCATAAATATCTATTCACCAAACATGGGAGCACCCAAATATATAAGATAAATCTGAACAGACATGAAAAATCTAATATCAAATGCCACAATCTTAACAGGAGAATTAAACACACCCTTATCTCAAAAAGATAAGTCAACCAGACAAAAAATTAGCAAAGAAGTAACAGAACTGAACCAAAACTTGGAACAAGTGCACTTTGTGGACATATACAGAGTATTCCACCCAATAACAGTTGAATGCACATTTTTCTCAACTGCACATGGGTCATTTTCTTTTTTTTTTTTTTAATTTTTGTTTTATTGAAATACAAATATCAATGAGACAGTTTTAAGTTAACTTGACAAGATGGATTTGATAAATTAATACATTACAAACTGTTTTCATAATGTTTTGGTATCATAGAAGGTGCATACATGATATTATACTTACAGATATTATTATACCATATGTCTCTTATCAGTAAATTAAGAGTGTAGCTGTTTGCGTATCTTATTTTTTATACCTGAACTACATCAAAGATTCAATAACTAATAGTTTCTACCTTGCTATTTTCCTAGTGGTTGTCCATAGTACTGGAAGCCGATATAATATCCTGTCCAACCACCAGTAGTGCAAATCTTGCCTCTCATAGAATTATGTAGAAGCATGGCATTATCTATCCCAACTGTACTGTCTATATACACACATCATGATTCTTTCTTTGCACACCCCTTCCTTTGTCTACACCTGTCAAAGATGGGCACTCCATTGTCATTCAACTAACTTAGGTGTCTGAACTCAATGACACAATCCAACACAGTCCAGCATTCCACTACAATAATGAGTTACCCAAAGAAGTTGTCGACCATATCCATTTACAGCTCAACTTATTATTATGGCCCTGCAGTGTATACCTCATTTTTATACTTTTCTGCTGGATGGTTAAGACCTAGATAGAGCAAGACATACATCAACACATGTACTTTATGTTTCTTAAGATCTCAGTGAAGTCCCCTCAGGGTTTATCTTGTAGTCCTGTACCTTATTCTGTAGACACTTTGTCTGTGTCATCCATGTAGATGAGTCACAGCCAATGCTTGACCAGTTTGCTCTCTGTGAGAGCCTGAGAGAAAGTTTTCTCTCCATGTGACTCTCCCCAGGCACACTATAGATCATCAATCTCTTTCCTCCGTGGCTCCATAATCTCCTTGATCAGAAAATTTGGTGCTCAACTGAGTTGCATGATGTTACAGTAAAGGTTCTCCTATATCCTGAATTCTTGCTGACCTTGAAAGGTTAGGGCCAAAATGTTGGCTGGTCTTGTGGCTCTTCTATTTTGCCAATTTTGATCTGTAAACTTAGGATGTTAACCATCCTGAAGAAAAGCTGATTTGAACCCTGCAGCATATGCTGTTAAGTTTGCCCTATCTGACTCAATTGTCTTCAGTTGTTGTTGTACATTTATATTTGCATTTCTTCTTGTAACTTCTTATACTAGAAAGACTACACAATATTTGCACATGTGTGTCTGGTTTATTTCACTCATGATTATATGCTCAAGTGGCATCCACTTCAATATAAATGCTTCAAGATTTTCATTGTTTATAGGTGAGTAATACTACATTATATAGAAATACGACTTTTTTTTCAACTACTCTTCATGTGATGGACATCTTGGTTGTTTCCAAGATTTTGCTATCACAAATTGTGCCGCTATAAACATAGGTACACATATATCACTATGATATGAAGATTTCAGTTTCCCTGGGAAAATTCCCAGTAGGGAGATAGCCAGCTTGAATGGGATTTCCAGTCCTACTCTTTTGAGGAGTCTCCACACTGATCTCCATAATGGTTGTACCAGTCTACATTCCCACCAGCAGTGTAGAACTGCTCCTTTTTCCCCACAATTTCTCCAACATTTGTTGTTGGTTTATTTCTTTATGACAGCCATTCTTTCTGGAGTGAGATGGTATCTCAGTGTTGTTTTTATTTGCATTTCACGGATAGCTAGTGATGTGGAGCATTTAATCATATATTTATTCACTTCTTTAATTTCATCCTCTGAGAAGTTTATATTCATCTCAGATGCCCATTTCTGAATTGAGTCTTTATATCTGAGGGCCCTGTTATATCTTAGTTCTTTGTATATTCTAGACAGGAGAACTTTATCTGATTGCTTATTAATTTTCAAATTTAGTGGGTTGTCTTTTCACTTTGTTGACAATTGCTTTTCACCTGGAGAAACTCCTCATGAAGAGTTGATCCCAATTGTTGATTCTTTCAAGTGTTTCGCGTGCAAATATATGTTTGTTCATGAACTCTTTACCTACTCTTATGTCTTCAAGAGTTCCTCCTACTTTCTCTTAATGTTTAGATCTTTAATCCATTTTGACTTTAACTTAATGCATGGTGATAGAGCTGGGTCAAGTTTTAGTTTTTGGCATATAGAAAGCCAGGTTTTCAAGCACCATTTGTTAAAGAGGTTATCTTTCTTCCAGTAAACTTCTTTGGCCCTTTGTTGAAAATCAGATGGCGGAGTGTGATTGTAGATTCCTCTGAATCTTCTAATCTATTCCACTGATCCTCAGGTCTATTTCGTTGCCAATACCATGTTGATTTTATCACAGTGGCTTTTAGTATAATTTCAAGTCAGGAACTGTGATGCCTTCTGCCTTTTCTTTATTGGCCAAAATTGCCTTTGCTATTCTAGGTCGTTTGTGGTTCCAAAAAAATTTTAGGAATGATTTCTCTAGGTCTGGGAGGTATGTTGGTGTCAGTTCGATGGGGATTGCATTAAATCTGTACAGCAATTTTGGGAGTATGGCTATGTTCACAACGTTGGTTCTTCCTACCCAGGAGCATGGAATATCTTTCCATTTTCTGAAATGCTCTATAATCTCTTTTCTTAGGGTGTTGTAATTTTCCATGATCTTTGACTTCCTTGGTTAAGTGAATCCCAAGGTATTTCATTTTCCGTGGTGCTATTGTAAAAGGTGTTGTTTCTATTGCTTCCCTTTCAGTGTGCTTGTTATCTGTGTAGAGGAATGCTATTGACTTTTGATTGACTTTGTATCCTGCTAAGGATGCTACTGAATTTCCGTATCAGTTCTAGTAGTTTCTTGGTGTAATTTTTCGGGTCTTCCACGTAAAGTATCATGTCATCTGCAAACAGTGATAATTTAACTTCTTCTTTGCCTATTTTTATTCCTTTTATTTCTCCATCTTTTCTAATGGTTGTTGCTAATAATTTCAAAACTATATTGAATAGGAGGGGTGATAGAGGACATCCTTGTCTTGTACCTGATCTAAGAGTAAAATATTTCAATTTTTCCTCATTTAGAATTATATTAGCTGTTATGTTGTCATAGATGGCTTTTATTAAGTTAAGGTAGAGTCCATCTATTCCAATTTTCTGTAGGACTTTGAACATGAATGAGTGTTGGACATTGTTAAAAGCTTTTTCTGCATCAATTGAGATGATTGTGTGGTTTTTAGATTTCAGGCTATTAATATAGTGTATTAAATTTATAGATTTTTGAATATTGAACCATCCTTGCATCTCTGGGATGAATCCTACCTGGTCATGGTGTATGATCTTCTTGATGATTTGCTGTATTCTATTTGCTAGGATTTTATTGAGGATTTTTGTATCTATGTTCATGAGGGAGACTGGCCTGTAGTTCTCCTTTTTGGTGTGTCTTTCCCTTGTTTTGGAATCAGTATAATACTTGTGTCCAGAAATGATTTTGGGAGGACTGCTTCCTTTTCAAATTCATTGAAGAGTTTGAGGAGTGTAGGGATTATATCTTCTATAAATTTCTTGTAGAATTCAGCTTTGAATCCATCAGAACCTGAACTTTTCTTTGTTGGCAGGGTATCTATTATGTTTCTTATTTTGTTGGCTGTTATTGGCTTATTGAGAGTTGTTATAACTTCTTGATTCAGTTTTGGTAATTTGTATCTTTTGAGGAATCTGTCCATTTCTTCTGTGTCTTCTATTCTGTCAGCATAAAGATTCTCAAAGATTAGCTATTGATAATCTTCTGAATTTCCACTGGGTCTGTGGTGATTTCACCCTTTTCATTTCTTCTTTGTATTTGAATTTTTTCTTTCCTCTTTTTGATGAGGTTGGATTTTAGTTAGTCTTTCAAAGCTTTTCGATTTATTGAACTATTTTCTTCATCTCAGTTAAATTTATTTCTGCTCTAATCTTTATGATTTCTTCCCATCTTTGTGCTCTGGCTTTTGTTTGCTCTTCTTTTTCTAGATGTCAGAGATGCAACACTAGGGTGTTTATTTGTTCCATTCTATTTTCCTAATGTGTGAGTTCATAGCTATGATTTTCCCTCTAAGAACTGCTTCCATCACATCCCACAGATTCCAGTAAGTTGTACTTGAATTTTCATTGAATTGTAGATATTGTTAAATTTCTTCTTTAATTTTTTCTATGACCCATTGATTGCTGAGCAGGGTGTTGTTTAATTTCCATGAATTTATTGGATTTTGCTGGTTTCTTTTGTCTTTTTTTTGAGATTTTAAAATATTTATTATGGTTACTAATTATTTGTTGAATATGTGGTTTGTAATTTTGCAACATTATTCTTTGTTCATGAAAAGAAAAATAATGTTTTTACCATTTCTTACTTTGTTTTTTTTAATTTATTTTTTATTTTATTGAAGTACAAATATCAATCAGATAGTTTTAAGACACCTTAACAAGACAGATTCGATAAATTAGTACATTGCAAACTGTTTTCATAATGTTTTGGTATCGTACAAGGTGCATACATGATATTATACTTACAGACATTATTATAGCAGATGTCTCTCATCAGTAAATTAAGTGTGGATGTTTACTTATCTTATTTTTTATACCTGAATTACATCAAAAATTCAATAATTATTTTCCTAGTGGATGACCATAGTACTAGAAGCCGACATAATATCCTGTCCAACCACCATCAGTGCAGATCTTGCCTCTCATAGAATTATGTAGAAGCACAGCATTATCTATCCCAACTGTACTGTCTATACACACACATGATGATTTTTTCTTTCTATACCCCTTCCTTTGTCTACACCTGTCAAAGGTGGGCACTCCATTGTCATTCAACTAACTTAGGTTCTTGAACTCGACAACACAATCCAACACAGTCCAACATTCCACAACAATAGTGAGTTACTCAAAGAAGTTGTCGGCCATAGCCATTTACAGCTCAGCTTAATATTATGGCCCCATAATGTATACTTCATTTTTATACTTTTCTGCTGGATGGTTAAGACCTAGATAGAGCAAAACTTATATACCAACACATGTACTTTATGTTTTTTTATGTGGTCAGTGAAGTCCCCTTAGGGTTTATCTTGTAGTCCTGTACATTATTCTGAAGATCCTTTGTCTGTGTCATCCACGTGGATGAGTCACAGCCAATGCTTGACCAGTTTGCTCTCTGTGAGAGCCTGAGAGAAAGTTTTCTCTCCATGTGACTCTCCCCAGGCACACTGTGGATCATCAATCTCTTTCCTCTGTGGTTCCATAATCTCCTTGTTCAGAAAATTTGGTGCTCAACTGAGTTTCATGATGTTGCAGTACGGGTTCTCTTATGTCTTGAGTCTTCGCTGACCTTGAAAGGCTAGGGCCAAAATGTTGGCTGGCCTTGTGGCTCTTCTATTTCTCCATCTCTGATTTGTGAACTTAGGTTGTTAACCATCGAGAAGAAAAGCTGATTAGTATCTTGGAGCATATGCCATTCACTTTGCCTTATCTGACTCAATTGATTTTAGTTGTTCTTGTACGTTTCCTTTTGTATTTCTGCTTTTCGCTTGTTATACTAGGGAGACTATAAGATATTTACACATATGTGTCTGGTTTATTTCCCTTATGAGTATATGTTCAAGTGGCATCCACTTCAGTATAAATGCTTCAAACTTATCATTCTTAATAGCTGAGTAATACTCCATTATATAGAAATACCACATCTTTTACAACCATGCCTCATGTGATGGACATCTTGGTTGTTTCCAAGCTTTTTCTATCACACGTTGCGCTGCTATAAACATAGGTACACATATATCACTATGATACAATGTTTTCAGATCCTTTGGGAAAATTCCCAGTAGGGGGATAGCCGGCTTGAATGGGATTTCTAGTCCTACTCTTTTGAGGAGTCTCCACACTGACCTCCACAATGGTTGTACCAGTCTACATTCCCACCAGCAGTGGAGAAGTGTTCCCTTTTCT
>PVKA01045308.1:0-15611 GCA_004027165.1 Ctenomys sociabilis
TGGATGTACCATGACTGGAAGGTCAGGGTTGGAGAAGGACAAAGAGAGGTGTACCAGTATCCAGCAGTAGGCTGGATTTTCCTTTAGTCATGGTTACTCAGGGCTCTTCTGGGGAAATGGCAGGTAGAGAGAACAGTCTGGCCAGAGGGAGGAGGCAGGCCCAGGGCCCTTCTGTCCTACTGGAACACCTGGGAAGCTGAGTGTGAGCCCCGAGGCCTATACCTCAGAGTGTAGTCTCACTTTGAGTGGTTGCTGTGACAGTCAGGGCCTGGCTAGTGAGCCCCTTAAACCAGTCTCTCTTATGCTGGCCTGGATTTGGACAGCAGGAGCAGATGAACCTCATCATCACTGAGCTCTTCTTGGAGCCCAGAGAATCAGACTTAACATCTGTTTTGAGATGGAAAAAAGGAAGCTATTGTTGATCTCTTTGCTTTTTCTCCCTGGTTTTCTCCCAGTCATGATTATAGGATACTAAGAAACAGTTTTTATTAAGGTATCAAGTGAGTTGTCTGAATCAAAAGCTATCTTTTGTAGCTCTTTTCTAATATTTGGAGGTGACTGAGCAATGAACTCATCTAGTTGAATAATCTATCCCTCTACTGACTTAGGATCTAGGGAAGTGTGCCTTACCTGTGCCTCTATTAAACATTCTAAGAAATCAGAGGGGTGTTTATTTTTCTCCTGATAAATAGCTAAAACTAAAATAACTAGAAGGCTTGGTTTTAATTCCTCTTAGACCTTCAAGAGTACACACTTGAAAGAAAATGTCTTTTACAGTCTCCTGCCTGGCTATTAGGCTACAGGGGTCTGACTATTTAGGCTCCAGTGGCAACAGGTAGTTCCAAGGGCTATCTCTTGGATGTTTAAAATTAAGAATGTCATTTATATCCAAATGTAATAGCAGCTTGTAATGCTGCCTGCTTTTCATTAGAAGTCAAAGCTTGATTGAAGAGTAAAATTACATCTTCCAATCTCGTTTATAAGTCTAAGTGAGGTCTCTAAAGACCTTAATATATTTGTCAAGGTCATCTAAAGATTTTTTAAGATCTGACTTTATTTGTTTTAGGACACAGAGAAGAGGGCACATGAACTCTGGAAGTTCTAAAGCGCCTATTTACTTCTTTAAAGGATATCCTCCTTGAAGATCTTACATAAATTCAGCTAAGGATGGGCATAGCCTTGTAGAGGCCAGGATTACAGTTATAGAATCCCACCCTTTAGAAAGACAGTAATGGTGGGCCAGGCTGTGATTAACCCTGTCTTGTCTTTAGGCTCCAAAGATCAGGAAGCAGCAGCCTTAGGCTCTGGGATAGTGAATGCCTTAGACACTTGAACTGCCTGGTTCTCCTGTAGCTCACATCTACATGTCAAATCTAGGTAACAGTAACTTTCTTAATGCAAACAAAATCTGAACATAAGACTTTTTTGCCATTTTGCTTTTTATAGTATCTTTCTAGTTGTAAAATAGTGTCATAATTGATACTTCCCTCTGCATTTCATTTGCATTAAATAGCTCTTTAGTGTGTATGGATCAAATGTCTTCCACTGCGTAATGATGCACTCTAAAGAAATAAGAGACTTGACTGTGAAATTTCTGTAATCTCCATCTAGTGATCTCAGTGGGAACCTCCAAATGACACAGAGAGAAAAACTGATCTTGGGTGGATGACCTCCAAATGATACAGGGCAAAAACGATACTCCCAACCTGAAACGTACCTAGGATGAATTTGTGTTCTCTAAAAGTGAAGAATGAATTTTAGCAACAAACAGAGGTTATGAGGAGAATACATTCATTAGGGGAAAGAAAGCTCCTGTCCTAGAGAAGGACAGAAGGGGGGCTCCAGGTGGGTGATCCGCTATTTTATGTATTCATTCAAAGAACCAACTCCTTGATTCATTTACTCTTTGTATTGTATTCTTCATCTCAATTAATTTATTCTCTAATCTTTATAATTTCCTGCCTTCTTTGGACTTTGGGCTTGAATTTCTCTTCTTTTCCTAGTAGCTTCATGTGTAGCATAAAATCATTTATTTGGGTTTGTTCTGTTTTCCTAATTTGCAAATTTAATGCTGTAAATTTTCTTATTAGGACTGTTTTCATTGCATCCCACAGAGTTCCATAAGTTTCATCTACATTTTCATTTGATTGCAAATATTTTTTTAAATTTTCTCTTTCATTTCATCTGTGATCCACAGGTTGCTTGGGATATTTTTATGTAATTTCCATGTGCTTATGGCATTTTGTAGTTTCTTATCTCAATAATTTCCATTTTTATTGCACTGTGATCAGATAGTATACATGGGATAATTTTACTTCCATTTCATTTACTTAAGAATGCTCTGTGTGCTAGTATATGGTCTATTTTGGAGAATGTCCCACGTGCAGCTGAGAACAATTTGTGCTCTGTTGTTTCTGAGGGAAATACTCTGTAAAATCTGCCAAATGCATTTATTTACAACTTTTGTTTAGCTTTGTTATTTCTTTGTCGATTGTTTTCTACTTGATCTATCTCTTTGTGACAGTGGTGTGTTAAAGTCTCCAATTACTATTGTATTATTATTTATTTGATTTTTCATGTCTGTTAAAATTTGTCTTATGAAGGAGGGTGCTCCTACACTGGGACATATATATTTATAATTATTATCTTTTCATCTTGAAGATTTCCATTAACAAGCATCTAGCGACTTCTTTGTCTCATGTGATGATATTTGCTTTGAAGTTGATACTGTGGACAACTCTAATAGCTATCCCTGCTTTTTTTCTGATTTCTTGTGTCAAGGATTATTTTCCATCTTTGGACTTTTAGTCTGTGAATTTTCTTTTGAGTTAAATGAATGCAGCATATGGTTTGATTTTGTATGCAGCATATGGTTCGATTTTGTTTCTTAAGCCACTCTGCTAATCTGTTTCTTTTGATTGGTGAGTTGAGGCTATTTATATTGATGGTTATAACTCATATGTATTGGCTTATCTTTGTCTTGTTATTTGCCTATTTTAGGATCCTTGGTAGTTTTTTTTTCAGGGTCTAAAAACTACAAAACTAATATATATATAGTTTTAGGGTTTTTTTTGCATCATTTTATAGATTCTGAATTCTTATTTCCTTGTTCCTTGTTAGTTTTCAGAGATCTTTTATTTCACATTCATTAGCTGCAACACTGTCTTCGAGGTCTGAAAGTCTATCTTCAGTTTTCATTCAAGCAGTTTTGCTAGCTTTCAATGGAATTCTGAATATCTGCTTGAATCTGTTTCTGGCATTCTAATTAATTTCAGTATTGTTTATTCTGTGTTTCCATCATTTTTTCATTTTCCACTAATTGCCAAATGTAACACTCAGGTTTATTCAGAATGATTATCTAAAAATTTCTCAAGTACTGTTGTTTTTATAATAGGTTTATGTGTTTTTCCATGCAAAAATATCTACTTAGTTGAGTAGAATGGCTCTAAAAGTAATTTTTATATGGAATAGTTCTTCCTCCTGCCTACTTTTTTTTTTTTCATTTTTCTGTGTTAGTACAGGGTCTACAGGGTCTCACTAAACAGATCAGAATTGTAGTGATCCCCCTGTTTTCAGCCTCCCAAGTGCTGAGTTTACAGGCACACAACACCACACCCAGTCTCAGTTGCTGCCTTTGTGAGCCCTGGAGGTGGGGCCAGCACGGCACACTGGATGCTTACTGTTTTAGAACAAAGAATTCTATTGGTTATTTTTGAAGGACAGTTTGATTATATCTGGGTCCTAGCAGTCTAATCTCAATGGCAGCTAGCGATATCTCTATGACATGCATGGTTTGATAATATGCGGAGAGAGATCTTTAGGTTGGACTTACAAGAAAGTTCTTTAAAAAGGAAACCTATTAGCACACACTTTTGTGTAGTTCCTCTCCATAATTCTTCTCCTTTCATCATGTCTGGAGCATTATGTTCTATAATCCAGTTAAAAGGGAAGACCAAGATAATCACATTTCTCCCTGTATTTATGGTTGTGAAGCAAATTCAATGCAAGCAACTAACTCTCTGTGATTCTATATTATTTGAGAAAAGTAATCTTATTAGCATTGATGGAGTTTTCTCTATTATGTGCAGATAATTTAGATACCATACCCCAATCATGAATGAAATAAAAGTACTGCAATTTCATAGAATAGATCATTATATGATGGCTAAATTATGAAAAATAGTTGCTTCAATATAATGGATATGTCAAAAATTGTAAAAATGACGACTTAAATACTTATAAAAATTTAAAACACAAACACATGATTTACGATATTATTAAATATATTTCAATGTGGAAAATATATATTGAAACATCCGAGAAAATGTATTATTTCTAACACCAATGTTATCTGAGGATAGAAAAAAAATCACTGAGAATATGAGTTTACATTGTTCTAATTGCATACAGTTAATTCTTAAACTGTATAAAAATAACGGTGAATGTGAAAGAGGACATTTTGTCAAAGTTAGGGAACTTGTGAAAAGTTTTATGATATTGTTCATTGTTTAAATTTTGTCTAGGGCTGGGGAGATGGCTCAGTGGAATAAGTGCTTCACTAGAAAGCACAAGGGCCTGAGATCAATCCCTGGTTCCACAAAAAAAAAAAAAAAAAAAAAAAAATTGTCTAAAGGATACAATAATAGTTAAATGATGATAGCTATTTGATGACAGAGACATAAGCTGAGATTTTTATGCAGTAAGTTTCAAATATTGAGATTTCTATTTTGTTTTTGTTCTTATATATTTTTATTAGTGATTTTTGACTATATATATTAATAGGTTTCATTTTAGCAGGTTCATACACGCATACATGTCTTATTTTTGTCACTTGCACCCAATCCCTTACATCCACAAATTCAAGGAGGAGAAATTTATTTTGGCTCACAATTATAGAGGTTTTAGTTAGAGTCCATGTTTCCAAGGCAGGCTGGCATGGTATTTTGGCCAGGTGTGAGAATATTTGCTCATGGCTTGACAATTGGAAAGCTAAGCGAACAAAGGAAATGCTGGGAATGGAGACAAACCTCCGAGTCATGCCCACAGTTACCATCTCTCTAAGCAGTTCCCACCTTTTAGCTGTAAGTCAGCTATAGCAACCCTCAAAATTATAGATTTCCAATTTACTGATAGTTTTGAAATTATACAATTTACGTTTCATGCATTCATATTGATTCTGTATTCTCTTAAAATTTATGTATGTAATTCCCTATGGCTAGTTAATCAATTATATAATCAGCAATTTACTTACAGCTATAACCATTTTCTTTACTTTTTGTAATGATGTTATGCTCTTCAGTTATCAAGATATTTCTCCAGATTTAAAAGAAATTCTTAAATTTTCTATTGGTTGATTATAGAGTATGAATATAAATCATCATGTAGAGATTTTACATATTTTGTTCATATTTTTATCCTACACACCATTATATATTTTTACATTAAACTTATACTAGGGAGAAGAAATTGCTCAGAAGTCTATTATTTTTTTTCTTCATTCACTGACTTCCGTATCTGCATCATGCTGGTAATATGAGCTGTTTAATCAGATTTATCAGTACAGAAAAACTTCAGTAGCATTTAAACAGGATGTGAATAAGGGGGCAGCGATCCTGGATGAGAGATGTGAGTAGTTTGACCAACTGTTTTCAATTATGACCCACACTGGAGGTCATGAGGCCTTTGTATCTCAACAAGTTTGTTCCTAGTCACTGCTGCCTGCTGTAGTCAGGCAGTGGAGCTTTGACACTTGCAAACAGTTTTGGAAAGTGTAAGGAATTAGGCCCTTGGTAGGTAACAGGCTAAAACAGAGAAAGAGAGAGACCAATACTCTGAGAAGGCTATGTAAGCTGCCTTTATCCAGGAGAAATGGGATTTTTTTCATTTTTTTTAGAAATGGGATTTTAATCAGCAGCCATCAAGAGCCAGGCCAGGATATAGTTTTAAGTATTTGAACTCTTCTATTGTTAATTCAACCACTGATGAAGTAACAATAGAAGAGTTCAAATACTTAACTACTTCAACCCATTCTTAACTCCTGCTGTACCCAACTCCCCTGCATGCATACACACTGGTTCACATCATGCAAGGACATGAGTTTCCTTATGGATGACTACTTCACAGTGAGTAGTGAATTCTCTATTACAAGTCACACACTGGTGTACATAGGGAGATAAACTTGAGGCAAAAGTTATTAAAATACTGAACTAAGTAAGCTAGAGGTAGAACACAGGCTGGTATTAAAGAAGCTGCACCTGAAAGCCCCATGATAATACACATGGAGATCAATTGCAACTTTAGGACATAGGAAGGTTGCAGCATAGCTGAGCAGGGCTAAAGCGGCACCAATCCTGTGAGCAATGGTGTCCAGGGGCAGCTTTCTAGGTTGTTGTACCTGGTGAACAGAAATGTGGACACTGCATGGGGTGGCTAAGAAAAACAAATGCAAAGTTTAATGAAGTAAAAAAGAAAACGTATGCTTTAAGTGAGCATGCTCACATAGGTGGAAGGCAAATGGAAACTAAAGAAGCGTTTTGTGGGTTTCATAATTTAAAAGCTACACTAGCTCTAGGGGACTTTTAGAACCTAACTGAACGGACACTTAATCGTGTCTACTAAAACTATCCAACTCAACAACTGAGGAATGTTGGTTTTGATTGTGTGGGGTTTTTTGTTAGTTTGTTTCATGTTTTTCTATCCTTTTGTCACTAAGAGTCAGGTCTTTATGCTGCAAAGAATTTAGGTTCATATCCTCCACTGTCCACTGTGTTCTTGATGAAGGAATTCAGTCAAGATGTACAGGTGACCAGATAAAAGTGTAGGTACAATTTGTTGTTAGGTACGTTGCAATGCAGTTATTCCAAGTCAAAATTTGGATATCTTTTTATGCAATGAAGCACTCCACATGGGTCCAGGGAACTATGATGATGTATTTTGAGTATTGTTGTCTTTGTGGAAGTCATTCGTAGTACAAAATATAGGCATCATAAAGCCTTAAAATAAAGAAACATATTCACAGTGATCTTCACCATCTCTCTTCTTTCTTTTTTTATGTATGCACTAGCATAACACATGTTTTCAGAACAAATCCCTGAAATGTGTCAGAAATATGTCTTAATTTCTGTTTTCCCACTCAGAATGTGGCTTACATATTCCCTGGCTTTTTTGGTATTTCATCCTGAATTTCTGTTTGTGTTCTTCCAAAACCATTAATAACCAAGTCATTGGCTTCTCTGTAGTTTAGATTTAGTCCAGCTCCTCGACTCCTGATGTCTCTCTATAATCCAGATACTGGAAAATCATGGAAAAGAAGATTGCTGTATAGTAAGCTACTTTTCTGTTCTACTTCTTTCTGAGGTATTTGCCTGTCAATTTCTGCTCACTTTAATTATACTCTAAAATCTTTGATCAGAATTGGTTTTGTTCTTTATTTTGTTTACATTTTAGTTTCCTTAATTTCCATTTATGCATCAGTTCTCACCTCTATTATTTCTAGGCATAAACAATGTTCTTTAAATTAGTTCACCAAGACGTGAAATTATGAATTAAGAAATTTATGAATATGTATTAACACTTCCACTAAGATTTGTCTTTGTGCAGAGTACTTTAACTAAAGAAAAAAACACATATTTGTGTCAAATTATATATATTCTATTTCAACTTGACTTTTAGATTTGACTGTTACAAATTAATACTATAATATGTCTGATTCATACTTAAAAAGTGGACTCCTAAGAATAACTTGATAAAAATAATTTACATGAATTGATTTTCTTTATCTATAAAATATGCAATTGAGCATTTCTAGTAACAAATTATCATTTATTACCTCTTTTAAGAAAGGAACTCAGAGCAGGGACCAGAGCCAACCCCCAGTGTGCTGTGCCAGCCCAGCCCCCCGGGTATGCTGAGAAGGTGACTGAGCATGGGTGTGGTGGCGCATGTCTGTGATATCAGCCCTTGGGAGTCTGAATCCAGGAGGATCGCAATGAGTCCAATGCGTGTAGAGAGACCCTGTAGATTGTACTAAATACATTTAAAAAATAAAGAAAGAAAAAAGAAAGGAACTCAGAAATCAAGCATTTAAAAATCTCTATGCAGCACTCACCATTGTCTAGCATCCCTCTTTCTTTCTCACACACCCAAACAGAAAAAGGCAAGTCATTCTTAAATTGTGATCCATATGTAGTGGATGCGCTCATACTTTTCATGCGTAGAGTAAAACAAATGAATCTATGAGTTTGTTTTTGTCATTTCTCTATGTGCTTCACAGTTTCCCACCACTCTTACGACTCCCGCTTTTCTTATTAACAATTCTTGAACACTAACATATTGGTAAGAAAAATGAAGGAAAAAAAAAAAAAAGCTTCACAGAAAAAGTAAAGAGTTTGGCTGAGCAGAGCTGGGAGAAGTAGCCCTGTGGCCAGGCCCAGTAGGCCGAATTTGGCTGAGTGAGTGGAGCTGGGAGGGGACAAGCCCTTGGCCCCAGCCCTGCCAGTGTGGTTCAATAGAGCAGACCGAGGAGGAGGAGGTGAGGCTTGTGGCTAGACAGAAGGAGCTGAGGCATGCTATCAGATCCAAGGTCCCAGACAGGGGCCCAAACCTATAAGAAGGTCCTCGCAGCACTTAGGTAGCAAGAAGTAACTTAGAGCTTGTCTGCCTTGAAAAATCCAGGAACATGATGAACATTTATCCAGATACAACTCAGGGGAACTAATTTAAGTACAAATTCATAATTTATGATCTGCTTTGTTCTATAGCTATAATATTTACTGCTATGCTATAAAATACTAAATCATTAGTTATAAAAGTTTGTCAATTGCTAAATTTGATTTGCTATTATTAGTACTGCTACTTGTGCTACAGTTATAGGATACCTCATCTGCCTTAACTACATGTTCTACTTTGGGTAATAATATAGCGAGGTGATTGGGTAATAATCTCACAAAAATCCCATACCAAAGGGTTTAGAACAGTGCCAAACAGAAACCAACACCTCATGCTCAATCAATAGAGAAGGTAAAATATTATGACACACACAAAACAAGAATCTCTAACACAGGAGAGATACCTAAAGAACAGACTCTTTAGGGAGGTTCTAATCACAGTGGTACAGGCACCTTCTCTCAAACTTTCACAAAAAAGTATCACAGAAATCAAAATAAGAATTTCTCTCCAAAAACAAAAAATAACAAAATGAAGAAGTGAAATTCAATCTCAGGCCCTGAACCTACCCAGAACAAACCTAGGAGACATAATGATAAAAAAATTGAAATCTGAAATCTCAGAATTAATAGCAACTAGAGTAAAGAAACAACTGCAGAAGGGTATAGTGGAAATCAGTACATAATAATCTCCAAGGTAAAAAAAGAAATGATAACTATGATGAAAGGGTTACAAAGTGTTTCTGTGTTTTTATTTTACTTTATTTTATTTTAGTATGTATTAGTACATATTCTATGGGGCCTACGGGGTCGCACTACATAGATCGGACTAGTAGTGATTCTCCTGTTTTGATCTACTCAAGTGCTGGGATTATAGGCCAAATATTTCTAAAGAAGATTTTGATAAAACAAAATAGAGACGAATAGAAAACTGTTGGAAATTTCAATGAACAATATAGGAAAGAAATAGAATGTATGAAACAGATTCAGACATATATAGCAAATTTAAAACACCATTAAAAGTAGGTTAAACCATTTGAGTGGAAAAGGAGGTAGATTTTCAGACCATGAATATAATGCTGTAAATAGTGCTAAGGTAATGAAAGATCTCTTAGAAACTTATTGTTTCTATGCAAAAATGAATAACATAAAATAGATGTCAATGAAAAAGAAGCCAATAAAAATGGTATTAAAAGAATATGGGCAGTAGTATTATCAGAAAACGTCCCAAATATGGGGAAGCAACATGACATTCACAGAAAATATTCCAAACTATGTAGTCACAACCTGACATTCAGAAAACTGAGGCATATGGAACTCCAAATAGCATCAAGCAAAAAATATGTATAACACTACATACAATAATTTACTTCACAGAAATACAGCAAAAGAACAACATATTAAAAGTCACTAAAGAAAGAAAAGAAACAGGCCACATTTAAAGGAAAACCCAATAGAATTACAAATTTCTCAGCACAATCCATCAAGTCAAAAAGAGGATGGAGTGAAATATTCTAAGTCCTACAAGAAAAAAGTTCCAAGCTAGATTGACATATCCAGAAAAACTCTCTTTGAAAATTGAAGCAGAAGAAAACTGCTTTCATGACAAAGAACCACTAAAGTAATTCATCATGACCAAACAAACCCTACACAGAGTACTGAAAGATATTCTTAAAAGAATCAATCTAATCATACTCCAAGAACAGCAACAGAAAAAAACCACCACACAGAGCAAACATTTAGAAATAGGAAAAGTATTGAACCAACAACAGGAAAATGACATGATAAACATAAGATAATACATATCAATTCTTTTTTTATTTTTATTTTTTTGTATTTTTTAGGGAAGGGTCTCCAGGGTGTTCAGGGTCTCACTACACTGATCAGACTCATAGTGATTCTTCTGTTTACAGCCTCCCAAGTGCTGGGATTACAGATGTGCACTACCATGCCTAGTCTCAATCACTGTCTCAGCATGCCCCGGTGGGAGAGGATAGTGAGTGGCAGGGAAGCTAGGAGATTGAACCCCTGTCCCCTGTGCCTGCTTGCAAGTGCTTTAATCTGCCGAGCTCCTTGGCCTATCCTAATACATAATCAATTCTTACCATAAATGTAAATGGACTTATTTCACCAATTAAAAGTAATACATTGACAGAGTGGATCAGGAAACAAAATCGAAGAATATGTACAAGAAACACATTTAATCAAAAGGAAATTCATAGGCTGAAGGCTGGAGAGATAGCTCACTTGTCTAAGTGCCTTCCTGGCAAGTGCAAAGACATGGGTTTGATTGCATGTACTGCATGCCATGCCAGCTCCAAGCAGGCTGTGACAGCCACTGAAAATGGTCATGGTGGCACACATCTGTAATTATAGCACTGGGGAAGCTGAGATAGGAAGATCACTACAAATCTGGGTCGCATGGTCAGAACCTGTACCAATTCAATAAATAACTGATAGATTTTTTAAAAGAATTTTAAAAATTCACAGACTGAAAGTCGAAGGATGGAGAATAATACTACATGCTCCAGGATATCACAAAAAGCAGAAGTAGCTATTCTGTGCTTAGGCCATCTGAACTTTAAACCAAGAATGACCAAATGAAACAAAACAGATAACTGTATACTTGTTAGGTGAAAACTTAAAGGGAAAGAGATAACAGTTATTAATATGTATGCACCAAATATGGGAGCACCTGACTATATAAGACAAAATTTTCATAGATGAAAATGCTAATAGGTAGTCAGCTTCTTACTCCCAGCTGCATTGACCTAGTAGGGTGCTGGCTGTGGTAGGCCTCCACGAGGATTGTTATCATCATCATAAAAGGCAGAATGGTAGAAGCTGCCAAAATGATGGTAAGGTTGCTGATTGGAGAGGCTGTTGGAGCTGTTCGAAGCTTCTAGTTTTCTTGGGCTATTTGGCTGGAGGACCTTGTCATACTGGCTTTCCTGATGAACTTTGGAGAAGCTTTGGTCCACATCTTCAGCATCACTTTCTGGCTCTGGAGGGGAAGATGGCTCAGCCCAATAAAGAAGCTTGTTGTATTGACTTTCTTAATGGGGACTGGGCTTTCCTCATGGCTGGAGGTGCTTGGGACCTCACTGTTGCTCAGGATGGCTGTGCTACTTTTGGAGGAATTCTAGTGCTTATCTTGAGCATTGCTTTCTAGCTCCAGTTCAGATCTCTCAGCTTGCTAGCACAGAACCTTCATCTCACTGGCATAGACTTTCTACCTTCCACCACTGATTTTTGGGCCTTTCTAGCACAGGTCTGTAACAGAGACCTGCATGAGACTTTGTTGTGGTCTCCAGGCCTAAAGTTGGACTTCTGAGAGGCATTGTTATGAGCTCTAGGATTTCAGCTGGACTCATACAGGATATTAGGATCTAGGTCTTCAGCTGGAGTCTTTACTGTTTATGTATGTGAACAGATGTCCTGCACTTCTAATGGGTGATTCATTATAAAACACCACTGTAAGATGTGTGCTGTATTATGTTGTTCTCCTCTCAAACTGCCCAAATCATGATGGTAGATAAAAAAATATCTAACAACCAACAATACCGTCTTAACAGAGGAACTTAAAATTGCCTTATCTCCAAAAGATAAGTAAAAAAAAAAAAAAAGAAAAGAAAAAAACCCAAAAGATAGGTCAAGTAGACAAAAAATCAGGAAAGAGGTAGCATAACTGAACCAAACCTTTGAACAAATGGATCTAGTGGACATTTACAGAGTTTTCTACCCAACAACATCTGAATACACATTCTTTACAGCTGCACATGGAGAGTTCTCTAAAATACACCACATACTAGTACATAGATCATGCTTAAGTAAATGCAATAAAACAGAAATTATTGCATGCATATTATCTGACCACAGTGCAATAAAACTAGAAATAAGCAGTAAATGAAATCATAAAAACCACATAAACATTTGGAAATTAAATAACACCTTCTTCAGCAACCAATGGATAACAGATGCAATTAAACAACATCTATAATCCAATGAAAACGCAAACACAATTTGCCATAATTTGGGGGATGTAATGAAAGCTTTGCTTATAGGGAAATCTGTAACAGTGAACTCACACATTAGCAAAACATAATGAGAACAAATAAATCCCCTAATGTTCCACTTCAAACTTTTAGAAAAAGAAGAGCAAACTGGCTCAAAGTGGGAAGATGGGAGGAAAAATAAAGATTATATCACAAATTAATGCAATAGAAACATATAAAATGAATTAAGGAGTTTGTTCTTTGAAAGATTAAATAAAATCAATAAACCCTCAGCCAATCTCACCAGAAAGAGGATAGAAAAAAAAAAACTTTACTTCAAGCAGTGAGGATAGAAAAGGTAGAAATTACTTCACATCATGAGGGAATTCAGGAAATCATCAATAGCTAATTCAAAAATCTCTATTCTCAGAAAATTGAAGAAGCTGGTGAGACATCTCAGAAATCTAAAGCACCTGCCTAGGCAAGATTAGACAAAGCACAGGACCAGCCCCACTACCAGGATAAGCTGAGCCAGCCACAAAAGAGAGAGAGAGAGGGAGAGAGAGAGAGAGAGAGAGAGAGAGAGAGAGAGAGAGAGAGAGAGAGAAATGAGGACACATAAAAAATAGACACATTCTTAATTAGGTACAAATTATAAAAACTAAATCAAAAAGATACAGTCACTCTGAATAACGCTTTGTCAGCCAATGAAATTTAAAATATAATGAAAAACACACCAAAAAAAATCCCAGGTACTGATGGGTCCACAGCTGAAATTTAGAGGAAATTTAGAGAAGTTTTAATTCCATTACTACTCGAACCCTTTAATGAAATTAGAAGCAAGCAATATTCCCTAAATCATTCCTGGAGGCAAGCATTATAGTATTACCAAAACTGAGGAATGACTCAACCAAAAAAGAGAATTGTAGGCAAATCTCCCTAATGGATAATAGACTCAAAAATCTTTAATAAAATACTAGCAAATAGAATGCAGCAAATCATCAATGAGTTCAGATACCACGATTAGGTAGGACTTATCCTAGGTATGCAAGGATGGTTCAGTATATGAAAATCTACAAATATAATACACTATATCAATAATGTCAAAAATTTTAAAAATTATATTTTCATCTCAATAGATGCAGAAAAGGCTTTCAACAAAATCCAACACTAATCAGTGATCAAAGACTAGAAAGTTAGAAGAAATGGCATGTACCTCAATCTGATAAAAATCCTGCTATGCAAAAACAGACAGCAAACAAATCTAAATGGAGAAAAACTGAAAGCTTTTACTCTAAAATCAGATACAAGACAAAGATGTCAACTTTTGCCACTTTGGTTGGTTACAGTGCAGGAAACATGAGCTAAAGCCATTGGACAAGAGAGAGAAATAAAGGGAATAAGTAAAGAACAAGTTAAATTATCATTATTTGCAGAAGACATGATATTATACATAATATAATGTATTATATAATACAATATATAATACGAAAAATCACCAAGAAACTATTAGAATTAATAAGGAAATTAAATTGCATAATAGCACACAAAGTCAACAGCCAAAAATTAATAACATTCCTCTAGGCAGATAACAAACTCACTGAGAGATAATTAGAGAAACAATATCCTTCACAATAAAATAAAATACTAATTAATCTAACAAAGGAAGTAAGAAAGTCTTTATAATACCCTGAAAAAAATCAATCAAAGATCTCAGAAAATGAAAGCTACATTTTGCTCCTGGATTTGACAAAATAACACTGTGAAAATGGCCATATTCCTGGAACTGTTATACAGATTTAATGCAAACCCTATCAAAATGCCATCAATGTACCTCAGAGATCAAGAAAAAGCATTCCTAAAATTTATTTGGAATGAGAAATATGCTAGAATAGCAAAGCGAATCTTGGAAAATAAAAGCAAGGCAGGAGACATTATGATTCCTACAAAGCTACTGTATAAAATCAGCAAGTTACTGGTAAAAACAAAGAAACAAAAGGCAGGCTCAAGAAGAAATGGAATACATTAGAAGATCCAGATACAGTTACATATACACCACCTTATCTTTGATAAAGGAGCCAAATACGTCCAGTGGAAGAAAGACAGCTTCTTTAACAAATGATGCTAGGAAAACTGGCTCCTTTCATGCCAAAAGTTAAAATATGACTCTGGTCTATCAACATACACTAAACTAAAATCAAAATAAATTAAAGATCTAAACATTAAAGCAGAAACACTAGATCTAATGAAAGACAAAGTAGGTGGAAATCTTCAAGACATGGAGGAAGGCTGAAAGTTCACGTACAAAAACACAACTGCATGAGAAATATTTAAAAGAATCATGAAATAGGATCTCATCTTACTGAGAAGTTTTTGCATACCAAAAGAAATCACCAACAGAGTAAAAAGACAGCCCAAAACCTGAGGTAAAAATCTTAACCAACAATTGCTCAAAGGTCTTTTACATAGATAACAAAAAATAAATAAATAAATCTGGTCCCCAGAATTTAAAGATCCAGGACTGGGGAGATAGCTCAGTGACATAAGCGCCTGCCTGGCAAGTACTGAGTCCTGAGTACAATCCGCATACCACAAAAATAGATAAATTAAAGATCCAGTTGATATATTAGTATCTGAGATGAGTACACAGTTCTTAGAGGAAAATATAGAACTGGCAAAGAAATACACAAAAAGGTTCCACAAAACTGGCCATTCAAGAAATGCAAATTAAAACAAAATTGAGATATCATCTCACCCTGGAAAGCATGGCAGCTATAAATTAATTAATTAATAACAAATTCTGGAGTGGCAGAGTAAATGAACACTTCTCTACTTTTGATAGGAATGTAGACTAGCACAACCACTATGGGAAATCAGTGTGGAGACTCCTCAGAAAACTAGGACTGGTGGGCCAGGGAGATGGCTCAGTGGAATAAGTGCTTCCCTGGCAAGC
>PVKA01045309.1:0-15612 GCA_004027165.1 Ctenomys sociabilis
CCTTCTGACTGTGCAGCCTGCCTGCCTTTTTCTTCTGTAGGTGGCAGCCTTGATAAGCCTTGCTCCATCCCCGCCTCAGGGAACATCAGCTGCAAGAAAAACCTTTAAGACTTTCACTTCTGGCCTATAAAGACAACAAAACTCTTGCAGTTTAAGACAGAAAAGATTGTGGTATTAGCAGAAACACACACACACACACACACACACACACACACACACACACACACACACACACACACAGCTAGTTGGGAGTGCGGCTTCTGCTGGATCCTCCTGTGAATGTACATCCTCTTTTGCCTTTAACTCCTGAGCTCAGTCAAGTCCTGGAATCCTGGCACCAGGAGGCGGGGCAGCCGCTATGTCGGTTTTCATCCATTTTTTCCATGTAGTTGATGAGCAGATGTCAAGAGGATGGAGGTCTGCTTCCCACTGGGCAGAGGCTGTGCCAACACCAGGGGCACAGGAGAGAAACAGACATAGCTTCGGTCTGACTGGCAGAGTCCCAGAGCAAATGCAAGGCAAATTTGCAGTGTGAGTGATGTGGAGCCTGGAGCAAGGACAGGGAGAGCTTTCTAGAGGAGGTGACATTACCCTGGTTGTTAAAGAACAGTTGGAAGGATTCAGGCCAGGATACATTTGGCAATATCTAGGGATATTTTTGGCTCCCCAGATTGTGGCTGGGAGGAGTTAATTGCTCCTAGCGCCTTGTGGGGAGAGGCTGCAGGTCAGTGCTGCGCACCCCTCAGTGTGCAGGACAGCTCCTTGCAGCGTAGCAGTATCCATGATGCAGAGGCTGAGAATTGCTGGTCCACACTAGAGGAGGAAAAGAGCTAGAGTTCGAATGTTTGTGTCTTGAGCCTGGCCCCTAGAGCTAGGTGCATATGTGGAGATCCTAACTCCAAGGTCACTGGATTAGGAGGAGGGACCTTTGGGAGATGGCTTGGTCAGGAGAGTGAAGTGGGATTAGCACTCCCATGAAAGGGGCACCGGAACATTCCTCGGTCCTTGTGCCACAGAAAGCCCGGAAAGAAAGCACTGTCTATGAACCAGGAGGCGGCAGCCCACCCAGAGCTAAACCTGTTGGCACCTTGACCTTGGACTTCCTGCTGCCAGGACGGAGAGAAGTAGATTTCCATCACTGAGAAGCCCAGTTTGTGATACTGTCATCAGCCCAAACGTCAAGGAGTGAAATGCATCCCAGGGGATTGCGATGTGAGCTGTGAGAAGCTTTAAGGTGCTGGGGTGTTTGGAAGAACAGTGGGTGTAACAAGCACTGAGAGATGGGAGCGGAGAAGTCGGATGCAGATTCATGAAGACTGATGGATGCCACACTAAAGAGTCCAGGTGTCTCAGGAAGGGGGGCATTAAAGCGTTTTAAGCAGGGGGAGTGACACCGTCAAATCCTGTTAAGAAGATTACTCTGAACACTGTGTGGCAGATGGCTAGGTGCCAGGGCTGGACCTGGGTGAGGGGCTTCGGGCAGGGCACTCAGAAGAGGAGCAGCCAGAGTTGCGGCCCTGTGAGAAGGCTGCAAGTCAGTCAGTCCAGGGCAATGGCACATAGTTACACAACAGGGCCGCTTTTCAATTTCAAGGATCTAGGGAAGGAAAAACACCAGTGAGATGGAGTGCCCAGTGATTCGTATGACACCAGTACACTTTCATTTAAATACCAACCAGGTCAGGACGTGGGCAGTTAGCTTCCGCTCACCTAAGCAGAATCCTCTGGCAGTCCAGAGTGTGACGCTGGGCTGGTCATGGAGGCGTGTCCAGTGTGCTAGGCCACCCAGACAAATGAATCATTAGTCTCTACAGCATGGATTCTTACCAGATACAGAGTGTTACCTGTGAGGGTACCATGGGTTCATTTATGTCCCCCCACAATATATGCCAAAACCCTAACTCCTGGAAGCTCCAAATGTGACTTTATTTGCAGGTAGATAATCAAGGTAATTTGCAGAGGTAATCAAGTTAAAATACATTGATAGGTTCACCAGAGCAAGTCGTAATCCAACATGAAGTTGTTCTAATAAAAAGAGGTAAATTGGATATAGAGATGGGCAGAGAGGACAAATGATATGAAGACACACACACACACACACACACACATTAAATAGTAAGCACTACTATTTTTATTATTGCATAAATGGAGGAAGACTATGTGCAAGCCAGGGTCCACTTGAGGGACCAGCAGTGTAGGAAGAGGCATAGTGCAGATTGTTCTTCAGCCTTCAGGAGGAACTAACCCTGCGTGTGCCTTGATCATGTGTGGTCTTGTAGCCTCCAGAGCTCTTGTTCAAGCCTGTTTGTCATAGCAGGTGTAAGTTATTGATAAAGAAACAGGGAGGTCCTGGTGGACATCACAAGGGCCCTAGATCTCAGCCATGCAGGTGGGAGAATATTTATTGGGAACTCCGAACAACTTGGTCATCATCTTTACCTGTAGGCAGCAGCCCAAAGGAAACAAAATTCCACAGAAGCCTGTTTTAATTGCTTGGATAGAAGTCCCAAAGTGTGGTTCTCAGACCCTCCGCAGAGGCATTGCTGGAAGATGCAGTTTCTTGGGATTTCCTCAAGGCTTCCTGCATTGTAAATTCTGGGTGATGTTGAGGAGTGTGCCAGCTTGATGGCCACCAGCCTAGGGTGAGGTTCCAGGGAAGGACTTTGATAGGAGCGGGGAGAACGTATCAGATGAGATCGGGCGTGTTCAGGGTGGTATGGCCGTGGTCGGGAGAACGTATCAGATGGCACTAGGTGGGAAGGTATCCATGCAGGAGACTCCCTCCCTGTACACTCTGGGTACTTGGGGTACATGGAAGCGAAAGATGAGAGGCACCTCCCAGGCACCCAGTGGGAGGTGAAGACAAACCAAAGTGTGGTCGTCTTGTAAAGAGGAATTTGAGAGCTATGATAAGTCCATGGGGAGCCATGAACACATTTTAGGGTGGGAACAGAAGGAAGATAATGACGGCAAACATACTAGAGCTTTCCATGATAACAGCCTGGTAGAAAAAGTGCCATAGATTCATCACTACTGGTACGGGGTGAAGGATCAATGTGTGTGTGTGTGTGTGTGTGTGTGTGTGTGTGAGAGAGAGAGAGAGAGAAAGAGGGAAGAAAGGAGGGAGGGAGAGAGATACATGAATTGGGAGGCTATCACACCAACACTAGGGAAAATTGGGGAGTCCAGCAGGCCTCCTGAATAATGCTACTGGTTTTCTCCCACCTGGAGCTATCCAAAGATGAATGTTTACTTATCTGTCGATATGGATCACTAGCCAACAAGTCACGATTCTTCTCTGAGTCAGCCATAACCAGAGCTGCTAAGCTTCCCTGATCACTGCCACAGCCCAAAGGCCAAAATGACAGAGATTTGGTCACTGGGAGTCAGCGATCTCTGCTCACGGCAGCCTGGAGACATGGGGGCACCTACCTGTGTTGGGGCTCGGTCCTCTGGCTGAGTGGCCTCTGGCAGGTGTTTCTTGCTGGCTGGTGGGCCCTTGTGCCCTCAGCCTTCTTTGCTCAATGACCTATGAGGTGGGGGAGGAAGATCCTTTTGACTGCATTTACTGGGTGGCTGCTCAGCTGTACTTGGCCTGGGGGACTTGCACAGCACCTGGCACATAGGGGCCTGGGTTCTGGAGGGTCCTCAGGGCCCCGTCCCTTCCATGCTGGAGGCTCATGCTTTCACGTATCTTATTCATATCTGAATGCCTGGCAACTGAGCATCTTAGATGTACAGTAAGTCTCAGTATCTCCACTTAGAAGCAGATTTGGAGGGGTTAAGAGAGTTATCCAGAGGTACAGAAGTTGTCAGGGCCAGGTGGGGCAGTAACCCTCCAACCTCCAGATGTTCTAGGTTCTGGATCCAGGGCAGCATTATGTGCTGAGAGGCCAGGGGCTTCCCAAGGGGTGAGGGAGCTGTATAATGTGTCTCTCATGTGTGTGACTTCATAGAGTCTCAGCTGGGAATTAGGCAGAGCATGGGATGAAAATTTTGTGGGCCTCAGTTTCCCCATTTGTCATTATGGGCTTCACCACTGCTGTATGACAGTTCAGAGCAGGGACTGGTATTAGAATGCCTGGGCTCACACCCCAAATCCACTTCTTTCTGGTGAGTGTGTACATTGGACGATCCTGTTTCTCCTTCATGCCTCAGTCTGCCTGTCTGTAAGATGGAAATTGTGACAGTTTCTATCTCCAAAGTGGTTCTGAGGCAGAACCACTGGGAATTGCACTGAGGACCATGTGTTTGCCAGGCAGGTTCTTGTGCCACTGAGCTGTATCCCGGGCCCAAGACTGTGTTACTCATATTAATCACTCAGAACAGATGATAAAACTCAGCTTACCAGTGGGGTGTGAATGTCTCACGAAATATTGACTTTTAGGAGTGGAGAAGGCTCTTAGAGAATCTTAGCAGAGGGAGAGTGGGGCCCTGCTGCTCCTGGGGAGTGTGTCAGACTCAGCCACACACAGGAGAGGCTGAGGGAGGCCTGGTTTTCAGGCAGCAGCTGTGCTGTGCAGCGTGTGCCCACCTCTAGTCTCCACGCCTCCCCTCCGTGTAGGTGCCCCGAAGTCTCCCACTTCTCTGCAGCACAGTCTCCACCACTCACTGTGCAGCAAGGTCTCAGTGCCTTGCCTGAAAGTCACGGTCCATGTGTTGCTCCTTTAAGGCCTGTTCAAAATATATAGTTTGCATTTAAACACAAAAAATTATTACAGTCAAGACACTTGGCATGGATCCCCCTCAGAACATATTCTTCTTCAGATGCACCAGTCCCACTATTCTCACCACTTCTGCAGCAGTTCTGGAAATCTTTTTTAAAATAATTAATTAATTAGGCACAATGTCTTGCTACACGGCTCAGACTTGCAATGATCCTCCTGTCTCAGCCTCCCTAATGCTGGGATTATAGGCATGCACTACCCCACCGGATTTCAGACCCAGAGTCGGATGGCACAGCATGAAGTACCAGGGATTGAATTTAAGTCCTTGCACTTGCTGGGGAGGTGCTTAGACCACTGAGCTATCTCCCCAGCCTGGAAATCTATTTTGGTGAGCAGTGAGCAGCTTTAGTTGTGTGCTTGTGACAGCCTCAGTGGACTGACTCATTTTAAAATGTTGGCCTTTCATTGTCATTTGGACTCTGGGGAAGAGCCAGGCATGTCACAGTGCCAGATCTGGTGGGGGAGGACACATGGCCATGTTTTCAAGGAGGAGGACACAGGACCTTTCCACTGGATGGCCCACGGCAGCAGCTTGTGTGGGTACTGTTACTCATTCTTTGTAAAGACACTTGGGGAAGAGAGCTTTCAGAACTGCTTCAGAATGTGGCAAAAATGATGGGGTGAATGTGTTCAAGGCAAGGATGGGTATTTTGAGGGATTTTCATGGCAATATCCCTTTCACTTAGTGTTTTATTTAAACATTCATGCATATTTTGATTGCCCCTTATATTTCCTGACGGATTTTCATAAGCTAGGCTGTGAGAATATAATGGGAACCACAGCCAGATTCCATGTCTGCTCACACAGAATAAGAGGGAGCAGATACGGGGGAAAAGGCATCACTAAGGCAGGTACACTGCAAGCGGAAAAAGGCACTTCAAACCCACAGCTGCTGAGTATATTCTGGACGAGTCTGGTCTGCCCAGGAGAGTCCAAATAGGCTTCTAGAGGGCTCAGTCTGAAACTGGGGTGTGCAGATGAGCAGGGTGGCAGGGTGAAGGCAGTGTGTCCCAGGAAGCCTGGGAGATTCAGGAAGTTTGGTGGGAAGAAGCCAGTTCCCAGTCTGACAAAATGCAAGTGCTGACACGGGAGCTGGCAGGGCGACGGTGATGCAGTGAGGAGCAAGGCAGTGCTGGGACCTCAGGCTGCTCTTGGGAGTTGCATCTTCTTCTCAGAGCATTAGAGAAACTGCTGACGATGTCAAAGCCATGGTGGGAAGTGGTGACCTGTGGTTCACTATCCAGAATCGTGCTCTGGACAACACGTAGGAAGCCAGCAGGAGAGGAGCAGGGAGGGTTCAGAGAGCCGCAGAGGCTAAGTGGCCTGTGTCGCTCCCCAGAGGCAGTGAGTACCAGCCGTGTGCGGCTCCACTCTGGGCTCTGAGTGTACAGCAGCAAACATGAAAGGGCCTTGGTGTTCTGCTGGGGCACTGGATGACAGGTGGATAGGCAATGGGAGGATGGTAGTTTACGCCAGGTGGCGAGGTGGAGAGAGGCAAAGCTGAAGGCAGGGCAGGAGAGCAGACAGCATCAGCCACCACGTAGGTAGGAAAGAGCTCCGGAAGTGCTGGCATTTGAAGCCAGGGGCCATGCTGTGTGAGCCTGTAGGAAATGTGTTCGGGAAGGAGGCAGGAAGGCTGCGGCCCTGAGATGGGCACAGGCTCAGCGTGTCTGGAGCTCAGCAGATATCTGGCTTGAGAGAAGGAGCAGAAGCCAAAGGCAGAGCAGCACCAGAGGCAGCTCGCAAAAGCCACAGTGAAAATTTAGATCTTACTCTGAAGGTGCTGGGAACTCAGCGGAAGTGCACAGGTGGGGCGTGGCATGAGCTGAGAGGTGGAAGGACTTTGTCACTTTTTCAAGTTCAGATTTCTGCTCTGTCTCTTGTGTTTGCATCGTTTTTTCCTAAATGTCAGTACAGCAGGACCCATCCTTAAAATAGCATGAGTCATAAAACAAAAGAAGTTTATTTTTCACTTTTTTAGGGTGATGAAATATACATGTATTTATTGCTTTTCCCAACAGAACGTAGGCATCTTGACACCAGTGATTTTGTCTTGCTTGCTAGTGTGTCTCAGACGCCCTGCAGATGTTAATAACTGTTTGTCAGGTTAATATTGCCCTGTTGTCGCATTCGTATTTCAATGGCTCTTGGCCAGAAATCAGAACTTTGGTAAAGAAATAGGATGATGAATGTTAGAAAAAAAAGAGAAAGATGTCATAGGCTTCTTTATAATTCATCAATATAGAAGCAAAGAATATAAAATTTTGGGCTTATGACTAACCACAAGTAGAAAGTATCAGTGATAAAATATTTCTCCCTGAAAATAATTACTTTGGGTGTAGGTCCTTCCTGAGATGCAGGGGCGTGCAGGAGTCAGGAGTAAGTGCAAGAAAGGACATCAAAGCTTGTACCCTTTATGTCCTGCCCCTCCACGACAGTGGCAAGGGTCTGGGCACGTACTTGGAGAAAGCAGTGGCTAGGCCACTCCACGCCACCCTTGGGAGGAGGCAGCAACCCAGTTGACAGAAGACTGCCAATGCCATTGTGGTCTGGGGCAGAGAAGGGGCAGAAACCAAGCATGTGTCTATTACTTTTTTTTTTTTTTTTTTTTGCCAGAATTCACGGTCATATTGAGCAATGAGAGAAATGTCATTGTATAAAATTTCATAAGTAAAAAAAAAACAATCCACCAACAATGTGAAAGATGACTTGGAAAGTGTCTGAGAACGACTCCTTCCTGTTGGTGGATGGTCTGGCCTGCATCTTGCCTGTGCTTCGTTTCTATCACCTGCAGTAGACATCCAGGATGCTGCGGCCTCTGTGGAGCTTTTACTTTAATTGGCTTCATTATGCAAAGAGTGCAAAAGCCACAGCATGAACTTTTCAGTAGCCGATGAGGTGACGTACATACTTCATCCCCAAAATAAATGTTGGGGCATTAACTTTTAAGGGATGCATTGGATTTTTCTGTTTGAGGTTTTATGCAGCATTTTTGTTCTCTTCTTAAAATGCTGCTTTTCATTGGAATCTAAGCTGCTGCAGCCTCTGGGAAGACGTGTGAATGGGTTTGGGAAGTGCAGTGTTGATTTTGGAGACTCCTCTTTCCAATTTTCAAAGGCAGTGCGTGGCCTACCTGTTGGGTTTGTGGCCTACTCCAGTTTTGGGAGATGGAAATACAGGGATAGGACCATGAGAGCCTTCAGTCTGCATATGGTTGCAGGGCCTTAGGAGGCCAACTAGGACCTTTTCCCTTGTTACTCTCCACAGACCCACATTACTTGATGACATAGGCTGCAATAACAAACAATTCCTCACAGTTTTAATGCCTTAACACAAGTCTCAACAAGGTCTTCAGGCCAAATCTGACCCCCTGTTTTTTTGTAAATAAAGTTTTATTGGAATGCAAACATCTATTTATTCACATCACCTAAGGCAGCCTTCATGGAACAGTGGCAGAGTTAGCTCGTTCTGATAGAGATCACTTGGGCTGCAAATTTGAGGACATTTGCTTTTTGGCCCTTCCCAGAAAGGAAACAAAACCAAACAATAAAAAAGCTTGCTGAACTCTGGCCTTAGAAAAAAGCTTCCTGCTCACTGACCCTGTGGTCAAGTGTGGGTGCCCTTGGGGTCATCAGCCAGCTTCCTGCCACATGGGAATGCAAAGGCCTCCATCCTGTCATCTGTGCTTCTCCTGTGCCCCAGGCCTTGAGGGTTATCTGCAACAGCTGGCCTAGTGGGAGGAGTGAAGAGAGGGTGCCCCACCTGCTTATGGCTCTGACTCAGGTCCTGTTGGAAAGAACACCTGTGGGCTACTCCCAGATGCACTCGTGTAGCTATGGGGACATGGCACCTCCAGCTGGGCAGGTGGCTGTAGCCACAGTGCCATGCTCGGGAGGGAGGAAAGGCGCTTAAACAAAAGCTGTGGTCACCTCATCTTTTCCTACTACACTGGGTGCCTGTATTTATATTACTGCTCTTTCACTGACTAGAACTTTGGGAAATTTAGTGATGCAGCTTCTTTGTGAGGAGTAAGTGACAACTCCAGGCTGAGCACTTGGTGTGCAGTGTGGGGTATGAAGAAAAATGTCAGCGGGAGTGATGATGGTGGCATTTCCAGTGACTTGACATGGAGCTGGGTCGCTACATGACTTGTAGAATGTGCTGTGACAAACCCACAGTCTCTTGCACCTTTCCAGGGGAAGCTAAGCAGATGTATAAGGAGATCTTTCCCTGGAGAGATCTGTTCAGGCAAAGGCAGGGGGGACGGATAGAGGGTGGGATGAGACCTGTGTCCATGGGCCAAGGCCGTCTCTACAGAATTCTTCAGAGGAGAGGGGAGGAGGGGCACGAGGAACAGGGAGCTCTTGGCTGATAGACATGGCATCATCTCTGGACCTGGCCTTGACCACATTAGCTTACTCTTGCCGTAACAACTGAAGAAATTTACCTGAGCAGGAAGTTTCAGAGACCCATCACTGACCCTGTCACTCTCAGTAAGTGGTGTGCTGTAAGGGCTCTTTGTGTCTTACTGGGCTCCCCTTTGCAAACTATTCTGATGTCCAGAGCAGCACAGGGAGGTAGCACGATCAGGATTTGTTCTTCCATTTTGCAGATGATGAGCTGGGATAGTCGGTGGCACTTCAGTCTCACACAGCCCTGAGACCAACAACCAAGCTTCTAGGGTGTGGGCTACGGAGGCTGCTTCTGTACCAATGCGGGGGTGCACTGTTCTGGGCACACTGAGAAGGCGTTTGTCCTCTAAAATTGACTATGGAGATTATTGATGCTGAGCTGCTATGAGGCCTTGGATAAATTCTTTGTTCTTTCTGGGCCTTAGTTTCCTCATCTGCCATGTAGATAACCTCCTTATAAGATAATAACAGAGTGGCTGGGGAGATAGCTCAGCAGTCTTATCACCTGCCTGATCAGCACAAAGACTCAAGTTCGACCCCTGGTACTGCATGCAGTGCTGGCCCTGGAATCCCAGGCGCACTGTGCCTGTCCTAAAACTGGGCATGGTGGTGGATGCCTATAATCCCAGTACTCGGGAGGCTGAGACAGGAGGATCACTATGAGTCTGAGCTGTAGTGACACACTGTATTCAATAAATAAATAAATAATTAAAAAAGATGATGCTAGGGTGGAGACCTACAAACAACTCCTTAACTTATATAACAAATACTGAGAGCGCCTTAAAGTTTGTGAGTGCTCGGGACAATGGGATTTGCCAAAGTTGTCCTCTTAAAGTTGCAATCTAGAGTGAGGGAAGGTAGACTCAGACATAAGCAAGTACATCATACGCCAGTACAGATTAGGCAGAATACAAAGGCAGAAGAGAGGGCTGTGATTATGGTACGTACAGGAGGGCTGTGAGTTTAAATATACCCATCAGACAGGATGTAGAGAGAGTCCCTTGAGAACAGCAGACAGGTTGTGTAGGACAGGGCAGGACCTTCCGGTGACTGAGAAGGTGAGTGTGGCATGTGCAATGGTCCTCAGGTTCTTCCTCATATGAAGGATCAGAAAGCACCCGCTTTCAAGCGCTTACTCCAACTTTGGCAGGGGCAGAAGTGATGTGGAAAGCTTGGCTCTTGTTTGATATGTTTCTCAGTGGGTAGGATTAGAGGACTCCCCTGGGGTCACTGTGAAGAATTGTCTGTGCCTACTGGTGCAGCCTACTTTGTTCCTGACAGTCTCTCTTGCGCATCTTGGGGCATACCCATGTCCTTTAGTCCACAGCAAGAGTTAGAGAAGGATTCTAATACTTGTCATACATAAAAGGACAAAATGCTCTCAAGTTTGAATTTAGGAAGTGTTTTTGTTTTTGTTCTTCTAATGGCCTGAATATAGCCCTCTGGCTATGAGAGTGCTTTGCATAGATCCCATTCAGCATGCAGAGAGAGATAAAATGCATTGAAAGGAAGCTCATTTTGTATCATTAAGAATGATTATATGTAGAAACAGTAGATTCTTGGTACATGTTGGACCATGTATCAAGCATTTTACTTCATTTGTTTTGCATTATTATTAAGAAGGAGGTACTTTTTATTCCTTCTGGGGCTCAGGGAGGCGATACAATTTGTTTAGAATCTTTTGGTTAATGAAACCTCAGTCTGGATGTATATCTACTGCCAAACTTTCAAATGCTCCCCGTTCCAGGGACTGTCACCAGAGGAGGGGTTCTTGAGGTCACCTCTCTATGTCCTTATGTATCCTTCTGTAGAGAGCACACAGAGCTTCTGTGACTCGGAAGAAGGCCAAGGACAGGGAGGGGTGGAGCCAGACAGTGAATTAGACAGTCAGCTTGATTGCAGGACTCTCACCATTGGATTTGCTCTGCTTGAGTTCCTCCAGCTCACTTACCACCTTCTTTCCTGTCCAAGCAATTTCTACTGCCTTGGACATAGAGCATCTTTGTAAAGTCCCTGTCTGGACATCTCTGAGGTCTGCAGCCAGATTTCCCTGAAAGGCAGCCTCTTCACCAGTGAGACCTCATGCCTCCCCATATGCTTCTCACAGCCGGGTGATACTCTTGGGTACAGCTCCGTCTCCTTGTGGGAACCCTTCTGTTGCTGCTCTTGTATCTTTTTTTTTTAATGCCTGGGAAAAATTGTCCTTTTCTTGGGGTGATGACAAGATGAGAAGATGACACAGTAGCCTTCTTACACTTTTCAAAGATCCTTTTGCAAGTTCAAAACACACCTTTCTTTAAGCCCTGAGGCCATGAATTTCTTGTAAACATGAAAGGATTATAATTTCCCTGTACCATTAATAATCTCCCATCTAGCCAGCCCCTTCTGCCTTTCTACCACCTTTTCTTCTTCACTCAGTTCCTTTTTTTTGTTACCACTGTTTGTGTTGTTTTGAGGTGGTATCATGGCATGTAAGATAACTCCATGCCTTCTTCCTAGGACTCAGGGGGATTGTATGAAACACTGTACAACAACACAACTGTCCAAAGGGTCTGTGCACATGAGTGGAGCTGTGTCTGTTTATATCATTTTTATCTTCAGTTTCTTCTATCCAGACAAAAATTATCCATACACATAACACACCTTGAGTGCTTCCTTCTCATGAGAGTCCACAGCTGAAGTTCCAGAGGTCTTTTCTGTTGTTTTAATTAACTCCTACTTCCTTCCTTCATAAAACAGGGTTTGTTGATGCTCACTTCCGCAACAACAGCAGAAGACAGGCTCCTGAGAGAGTTCAAATCCTGCTCTGTTCCCTTACTGGCTTTAAGACTTGTGCCAGGTTAGTAAGCATCAACAAATCTCCCAGTAAGTTATCAATCATAAAGCTTGATTTGAGGGGTCATTGTGAAAGCATACAGAACTGCTCCTAGGTACATGGGCATGCAAGTTCTATAGCAAACGGACTGTGTCACATTTGCTGAATTTTACTTGGCTTCTGGTAGTGTTTACAGATCCACTGTCATAGTTGGCCGAGTTATTCCACATTTGGAAAAAAATCTCATTCCCTTACTTTGCAAGGAGGCAGGAAAACAAAGGAGCATCTTGAACCATCATTTATTTGTCTATGGCATGGTACATGTTTAACTTAGAGAATTTAGCTGGATTTGATCATCTCAATGTCTAGATATTACTCATTCTGTATTGGTGGAATCCTTTCTCCAGGGTTGAGAATGCTGGTTAATCATCCCAGGTTGTACAAGTAAGCAAGCTAAGTTATAGCATCCTGGCTAGTATAATTCTTCCTCTAAATTCCTATGCTCACCTAAAAATGAAATAGTTTATTCCTGGGAGACATTGGCATACCAACGTATAATGGCCTACCATCAGTTATCCTGTATTATTGTCTAGTGATGGCTCTGTTGGGCTAAATTTCAACTTTGGGAGAACGTGGTCATTGTTATTTTCTTCCAAATATTTGGCAGAACACCACAAGTGAGTATTTCTTCAACACTTGTCCATTAGGATGGAGCTGGAGGAGAAAGTGTGTGGGCAATGTCTCTGCATTGTCCACTCCCTCCTTCAACCCGTCACCAGGCAGCTACACATTGTCCTCGACGTGTCAGGCACGCTGCCCAACATTCAGCTTGAGAGGAGAAAGAGACTTGTGGAGAAGTCTCTCGGTCTTGGGGGAAAAGAGACAGGAAAATGGTTATAGTACAGACTGGATGAGCGCTCTGGTTTTGGTTTTGGGCAGAGCATAAGCGTGTAGAAGAAAACACGACTAGTCTTTGGGTAGGATTTTAAGGGTGTGTAAGCTTGTGCAGGAGAGAGACATAGCCAGAGGGGTACCCAGGTGGGACCTGCAGGAACATCAGTGTGTTCAGGCCAGAGAGTTCCGTGTAGCTATACATGTGTGTGAAAGTATTCAGATGTGCACATGTGCGCATGGGCGTGTATATATATACATACAAGTGTGTGTGCACGGGGAAGGATTGGAAGGTTGGGCTGGAGGTCTTGTGTTGTTATCCAGGAGCTTGTATCCTTCATTCAACATGTATTCATTAAGCACCTATAGAGAGAGCATGTTGATGTTTTGGGTGTGTTATCTTAATCCTCCCAAGCTAGGTGCTATGGCCATCACTCTCATTATACACATGAAGAAATAAGGCTCAACGTCTCTAAGAGATCTACCCATGCCCTATAACTAGGAGGAGAGATAGGCTCATTTGATCACAGAAGAAGGGCTGGTGGGACGAGGCGCATCCTAATGTCACTCAAAGTGACTTTCCTGGCTTGAATGCGCATTACACTTTGGCAGGTTCTTCATCTGCCCTAGCTACCTTTTCAGATCCCTGACTGGGAAAGTTCTCCCCTTCCTGGAGGCATTTGCACGTGCTTTGCCTTCACCCTGGAATACCCTTTCCTTCATCCCTTTCCTGGTCGCCTGTCTCCTATTGTTATGCATCATCTCCCCGCCAAAGACCTTGCCTCACCGCCTTTGGATTCTCCCCTGCCCCCCTTACCGTCAATGTGCACCTCAGTTTCCTTTTTCTTTTTCTCCTTGAGCTTCTGCTGTTGATAATTGTGGAGCATATTCCACACACATGTGCAAATATCGCATAGTCTCCCTAGTATAACAAGTGAAAAGAAGAAATACAAATAGAAATGTACAACAACAACTAAAAACAACGTGGAGTGGTTAAGAGGTTGGAGGCAGGCATGCTATCTAGGTGAGACTCTTAACTCTACTACTTAACAACTTCTGGGACATGGGGCAAGTTCTCCCCCTTCTGGGCCTTATATTACTGTCCTGTAAAATGAGGACTATAGTAGATTGCACTTCACAGGTCATCTGGAAGGCAGTCCAGGAAGGCAGAGTCTGACACATGGCTTTAGGTGGTCAGTACATACATTGTAGGATTACTGCCTGACCAAAACTTGTGCTCTCAACTTGGATCCTGTGGCTTTCCTAGACTGGGAAGGTATTCTTCATGGGCCCAGTTGTAGTCTTTCATCTCCTACTTGCCTGGTGGCTGCTTCCCAAAGTTGTGGTCTCCTTGGTGGGCCTTTGTCCACTTGTAAAGACTTCTCCCAGAGCCCAGCCTGTTGGACTGCATCCACTAGGGCTGCTTGGGGGTTAATGAATTGGAAGCTGCTTAGCAAGCAGTTTCATATACTCTCAGCAGGGATGGCAGTGAGAAACCTGGGGACACAGTGGCATCATGCACAGGCTGCAGGAGTGCAGATGCCTGACTAAGATCTGAAATAGCTCTGTCACCTGCCCTGCTGTGGCCTTTTACGATGGGGCTGCTCCAGGTAAGATTCTGCTACACATGACACTGATAATTCTGCTGCTGCTACTGGTTTTGATAGCAAGGATCATAGCAAAAATGCTATTTGCCAGGCACTTAACAGGGCCAAGCACTATGCTTGGTGCTTTCTATGTTCTTAATTTTATCTCAGCTTTGTAACTGTATAGGTCACACCATGATTATTTATCCTCTTTTTGGAGCCAAGGGTTGGAGCATGAATTCATCTTGCATCATATAGTTAGTAAGCAGCAGAGTTCCTGTTTTCCATAGATATGCAGGAACTCATTGCAGAAAAGCTTAATTTCACATTTCGTGCATGCACTAAATTTCCACCTTGTATTGAAATTGTAAGAGGATTTCAATTTTATATTTGCTGATTATAAAAAGCACCCATTAACGGTGCTTTTTCATATAGTTGAGACCTGAACTTCTTGAAAACAATAAAGGAGGGTGAGTGAGAGGATTCCCATTCTTTAGGTGAAGAAATCAATCCTGAAGAGCATAAATGAGAGTGCAAGCATGAGCAGCCCAGGAGGGCCGGAGCCAGGGCTACTGCGGGTCACCGCTGGTTCCTGCCACCACTCCTGTACTTCCTGAACCACAGTGGTAGAATCTATGTGTTTGTTTGTTGTCATTAATAATCTTTCAGTGTCAGAGACTTTTGTAAACTATAGGTAGTTGGCAAATAACTATGAAAGTCTAAATGCTTGCTCTCGAAATATGTGCTCCTCTTGCCGCGGACTGCAACAAACTGGTCCACGGTGCACACTGAGAGCAGCAGTCCTGTGTTACCACTCTGCTAGCTCGTCTTTTGCCTGTTTTGGTATTGGCACCCCTAGGAAGCTTTCTGGTTCAACTGCTCCAGAGTGGCATCTCTCCTTTTAAAAGGCAGCCAGTGGTGTTGGCTCAGTGCAACTGGGCTGAGGTGGACTTTGAGTGTTCACTTTCATGATTTCACCGAAACAGTCCTTTAAAGGAAGCACTGAGGATTCTTCCTCCTTCTCCTGCTCACTTGAGCTGTTCCTCCTCTTCTCTTCTCTTCTCTTCTCTTCTCTTCTCTTCTCTTCTCTTCTCTTCTCTTCTCTTCTCTTCTCTTCTCTTCTCTTCTCTTCTCTTCTCTTCTCTTCTCTTCTCTTCTCTTCTCTTCTCTTATCTTCTCTT
>PVKA01045310.1:0-15612 GCA_004027165.1 Ctenomys sociabilis
CCTTTTTATGATCCTACCAATGCCATTTAAACACGTGTATAATTGTGATTGGTCTGTAAAGTCTATATAGCTTCTTGTATCAGGAAATCCGCCATGCTTGCACGATAGGAGCCGCGGGTAGCGGACGCATGTAGAGGCTTGCATCCCACTCGATAAAGGCTTGCTGAACCCGTTGCTGAGTGTCTGAGTGTCTTCTTCCACGGGACGGGAGCGGCGCCGGACACCCTTCAGATTTTATTTACTCTTCCAGGTTCTTCCACTAAGGGCACAATGTGATGTTTGCACATACCTTTTGAATTATTTCACTTAAGAATATGGTCTCTAGCTGCATCCATTTACATATAAAAGCCTCAAATTTGTGCTTTCTTATAGATGAATAATACTTCATTATGTAAAAATACCACATCTTCTTTATCCATTCCTCAGTTGATGGGCATTTGGGTTGCTTCCAAGATTTAACTATGACAAATTGCACTGCTATAAACACGTGTGCACCCATTTGCTGTGTGAAAACTGAAGCTGACCTGCCCCATAACTGTCGAGATTAATATAACAAAACAACTCAATATTTTCAAGACATACATGAATATCTTTTCTTTAAAGATAAATTTGAGAAAGTGGTATTAAAATTTCTACTTTGCAAACAAAATCAAGTCAGGAAAGATAAATTACCTTCTCAAAAATATAGCTAGAATTTGACTTTACTCGAAAACACAAGAACATCCTTGATATTTAAATATGGTCTATTATCTCAAGCCTGCACGTATTCTGGTTTCCTTATTGCTTCCCTGCCTCTTACCACAGTGAATCCCTGGGAACAGTCCAACCATTATGAATGGGTCCTTTCCTTTTACTTGTTTATTATCATTTTCCTTTGGTTTTGTGTGACTGAGAACCTATCATAACTTGTTCTCAATGACACAGAACAGAAATAAATTCCAAAATGTCCTTGTATTTGGTCCCTTATGCCTTAGCCTGGCATTTCTATTTCAGTACAGCTTAACAAAGAGCTTCTCCACAGCAACTGAACATATGATCATGCACAATAAAGGCTTGCCTCTCACAGAGGCTCAGGATCGCTAACTCTACTGCTGGCTGTGGGAAATTTGATGGGTTTTTCTTCCTAGGCAGTTGGCAACTCCAGCCCTGTTCCAGGGATCTCAGATGACTGACACAGGACAGTCACCCAGAATTTAATTGGAAGGAGAAGAACACTTTCTTAGAAAGTTATGGCTAATAAACATAATTAGCTCAAGCATGTATCTATGACTATAGTATAAATATCCCATTTTCTTGACAACTCAACATGATACCTGAAACAAAAAGATGTTTAATAAATATTTTCTGGATTAAGCCCTATTACTCAGCTGTGTCTAAACTGGTACTGATAGCCATTCAATGTCCTGAATACTAAAAGGATAGAACATAGAATCAGCTGGGCTGACATGTAATTTTGCTGTCAAATGTTTCACCATTGTTAGCACTGGCATTTACTAAAAGTCTTCTATATATTATGTATTGGAGAGGAACTCAAAATACCCTCACATGATTCTTTACCATAGTCTGTATTGTGTGCAATGAAAAGCTCTTTTTAATTTTATTTTTCGTAAGACTGCATATAAGAGTAAGTTTTAGCATTAGTATATATTTATGCATTGCATGAGTAATACCAAACAAACAAGCACATTTAGAGTAGTGATGACAAGGTTCCATTCATAGTTCAGTAGAAAACAGCTATCAGAATCTTTAGATTGACAAGATTATATTGCCAGGACTCACAGTGTTCCAATTCACAGGAGCCAGTGGCATTATCTTTTTTTTACCTTGGATTTCTAAACTCCAAGGAACAGAATGCATAAGAAGTCCAGCATTGGTTTCTGGTAACTGTCTACTTTCTTTGAAGGCTCGAATGCTTGAAGGCCTCATCACACTGACAAAGTAATAGTACCTTTCGTTGTTCTTAAATGCTTGATATTTAATGTATTTTTTCTTTTTTTGAAAGGCTCACCTGTTTTCAAATATAGTTTAATTAAATATAGATAAAGAGTGAAAGATGCAAGACATTAAAGTGCAAAATAGTATTTTACATATCCTCTTTAAACATGTATTAGATAAGGTTTTAGATATGCCTAAAATATGTACAAATAGAATGTCTATATTGTCTCTTTCAGAAAATCATTTTTTGATGTTTTTCTATTAAACTTTTACCATGAATAATGAGAAATTGGCTACTTTTCTTTCTGTTGCTTTACACAGCACTGTATTGTATCCCCCAATCAAATTACCTGAATATGTTTATTTCTGATAGGTTTTGTATTATGCCCGTGCGAACTTGATTGTGATTTTGTGCTACTGACATCAGGGAGAGGTAATCATACTTTTTATGCACCACCTTTGATTTTCCTTGGGGTTCATGATGCTTTATGTTTGATTAGGTGTTCAGCCTTTTGTGTATGTAACATTAATTTAATTCCATACTCGCCAACCCTTGTACTGTCGTGAATACACTGTCACCGAGTTCATCATTTTACGGCAGTTCTTTTGGGACCTTCTGGTAGACTTTCTTTTGTACTTGTTTCCCTACACCTGGGACATAGGTGTGTATCTTGGGATTGTTCCTTCTTTGTCTTCTGGGGCATTCTCTTTGGGTTTCTGAAACTGAGTCACATCTTCTCTTTCCTGTATCTTGCATCTTTCTTTTATTGCTTGTTGCTTAAGGACTTTCTTTGTACAATACATTTTTCTGTAATCAATACATTATTGGGAAGGAATATTTTTCTGGTACTTTGAATATCAGATAATTATCCTTTTAGGTTACAGGATTTCTAGTGAACAGTCTTGAGGTTTTTCTACTTCCTGATGCAAAACTTGTTTGTTTTAAAGGTTTTTATCATTGTTATTTTTCCCTCTCTGAGAGGTCTTACGAGTATTCCTTTAGCTCCATTTCTAGAATGTCATAAATGATGTAAACTTGCATCAGTTTATTTATATTCAATTAGCCATTTTATAAGACTTTTCTATTTGGAACTTAAGCCATTTGTTCTGAAAGTTCTCTTAAATCATTTTTTGTGGTAATATTTGGTTCTTTCTGCTTTCTTTTGTCATGTCAGTATCAGGTGATCTGGTCTTTGTGTTTATGTTAAGAAATTTTCTCCTCTATTTTTTACAGCTCTTTTTTTGTGTCTTTTGCAAATTCTGTAGACCAATTATTCCTTTCTGCTTTTAAGTCACCAGGAGCTACTGTTTATGAAAGGGTCAACCAGATGAAAATTTCTCATAATAATCTTGAGACTGTATTTTATGACTTTTTTTTTATACTGTCTTAACCTCATGTAGATAAAGGTGTTTCCCAGTGGTTAGCTGATACATGATATTACAATGATGGACTGCAGTAACAGACATGAGATCCAGCCTTTACTAAAACAGACACTAAAGAGATTTTTAAAAATAAAAAACAAGGGCCAAAGAGATAGCTCAGTAGAATAAGTGTTTGCCTGGCAAGCATAAGGGCCTGCATTCAATCCCCAGTTCCACATTAAAAAATGTTCTATTGTCACTATTTTAAATTGTTATTGAACTATGAATTCTTTATAAAACTATGCTATTCATGTTACATATATTATGTATTATATATGATACACCGAACAACTTTTAATTACTGGTCACATTTAATTTCTAATATGATATATACTGACAGATACAAACAAAATAAACAGAAGTTTTTTTGAGCTACTTCCTAATTTTTTCATACTATTAAAGAATTCTGAGACAAGATGTTTGGGAATTCCTACTCTAAATACTCCTTATAAAGTTGTCATTTCTTGGGACTGGGGAGATGGCTTAGTGGAATAAGCAATTTCCTGGTAAGGGCCTGAGTTCAATCCCTGGTTCTGCCAAAAAAATAAAAATAAAAACAAATGAAGTCATCATTTCTCATTCCCCAGGTGCAATATTTTTCTTATATTTCTCTCTCTCTCTCTCTCTCTCTCTCTCTCTCTGTCTGTCTGTCTCTGTCTCTCTCTCTCTCTCTGTGGTGTGTGTGTGTCTCTGTCTCTCTCTCCATATATATATATATTCAATACTAGGGATTGAACTCAGGACCCTGTGCTGGCCAGGCAGATGCTTATTGTACTGAGTTATCTTCCCAGCCCTCTCTTAGTATAGTAATGTAATTTTTCTTTTAAATTTCCTTCTCCCTGCCTAGCCTCAGTTTCTGTCTCCTAAGTTACTTTTTTCTGTTCCTTTTTGTGTCTGTCTTAGAGGCTTTCCTAATATATCTTGTAGTCTTTATTTGTCTTCTCATGAAAAATTGGGAAACAGAATATGATAAACTGAAAAAATCATGAGCCTTGATGTAAGAGTTTTTTATTTGTTTTCCTTAGGGTGATCTGGCTATTGAAAGACCAGATATGGAAATCATCATCTTTGGATATTTCCTGTTAGTTTGATTTAATTTCCCACAGAAGACTTGTAATTTTTACCCAGAAGAGGAGTGACAAAGTTGCCCTTGTTTTGAGAGCTAAGCAGAGGAATTAACTTGAGAATTTAAGCATGCAACATACCAACGTGTGCAATGAGCTAGCCTCCATCTACGTATTTGCAGAGTGGTATGCTCACCTCCTTCTCCTCAGTACAGGGGCCTATGCTTTACTTTCAGATCAAAATTAGAGTACAGCATTCTGCTCTACTCGGGGAGAGGCAGCAACTCAGGAATCAGAAATAAGCATGAGATAGAGAAATCTCATGATTTTCGCATGTCTTTAAATCGATTCACTCTGTTACAGCATCTCCCTAGAGCCCTGCTGTAAAGCTTGATTCTTTGCCTTTCATCTTTTCAACTATCTGCTGTAGAACTCAAGCTGCTTCTCAGTTTTCTCCATCAGCAGTTTAAGATTTGCTTCCTTTCTGCCAACTAGCCTGCCACTTGTCCATTGGGTCTCCGGTTTCCAAAATTCTGTTAGCATTATTGCTTTGTTTTTCTCTTTGCCTTTGTGATTTTGTGCTTGTTTTAAAAAGCTCACTATAAATACCTCTTCTAGGGTCTGCCAATTTATAGCAAAATTGGCTGAATGTGTTAAACATATCATCAACACAGAGAATCAGGCCCATTTTTCTGAATGGACCTAGGCATATGGCCAGTATTTTTATGAATGTTTCATTCTGAAGATTCAGAAATTCTGTTCATTTCTATTGCCAGAGTTGTTGTTTAGCCCTCTGCTCAGTCTATTTTTAGGGAAGGACAGATACATTTACCAATCTAATATTAAAAATGCCCGCTGAGAAATTTTTAGTAACAAAAGCTTGAATGGACTTGTTTGATTGCAGAGAGGCTGATTTTTATTTCAGAGAGATGAACTAGCTATTTTTAATAATGGGTTTCACAGTGATAAATGTTTTATCCCTTCCACTATTGATATTAGATCAGTGTTGGCTATGTCTCGAATTTCATCTCCTTTAGGAAGTGATATAAAAAGCAGATAACCTGAATATTCTATAGGCATATTTTTCAACATCAGAATTCATTAATATTTATTGAACTCTATAATTCTTGGCCTTTAAGTCATGCCTCAATAGTATTTAAGGAGACTCTACCACTATTTCAGGATATTGTACTTGGGGACCATTTAAGGTACAGAAAGTACTAGCATCATTTTTAGAAAAATGACTAATCAAATCCTAGAAGAAAAAAAAATCACTGCTCCCTAGATTTGTGATTAGTCTCTACAAAGACATTTCTGTTTCTCACTTATTTAATTAGCAGAAAAAGTGACATTTCCTCACTTCAGCGTCCAATAACCAGGGCACCTTGACTCTAGAGGTACATTTATAGAGTAATAAGGCTCCCTTCCCTGTCTTTACTTGGCATCTACATTCAAAGCAGCAGTCTTCGTTATGGACCTTAGACAATTCAAGCTGAAGGCAAGAAGGAAAAAATTATGAAGTGTTGGTACTTTCATCAGCTGGCTTCTGGGAATGATTTCATTTTAATAATTCACCTTTATGTTATTTCTCTACTTGGTATTTATTGTGAGTAAAGTTGAAATCATTTTTTTCCATGTTGATTATGTTCTGCACTTGGGATAGTGTAGCAATAATGGGAGACTGACTGTTGTAGTGAAGAAAGGGGTATGAATATCAGCCTACCTGACAAAGAATCAGGTTGAAAATTGAAAGTCAAACATAAAGACAACTAACGAATATGAAAAAAAATGCAAATAAGATTTGGCAAAAAACAGTAGTGCTGAAACTTTAAATACCAATTCAGTAGGGCCAAGATGGGTCACAGAACTTTACGTTTATCATGCATTCTTTCAGTTATTCTTATGGAATGTTGTGTTTTGGGTATAGATGTACCCTCAAAGCCAAATGTGGTAGTGGGTGTCAGCAGGCTTTTCAAAGACAGTTTGTTAAACCTAAATGTCTTCTTTGCACGCCTTTACCTCGGGAAACAGTTACAGAATTTCCAGCTTGATTCAGCAAGGGGCCAAGATTCTCATTTGTAAACATCCTTGTGTGTGCAAGAGGAGGGGGCAGAGATGGGGTGGATGCTACACTCACCCTAGGGGGGAACCTGATTACAATATGAAGGAGGCTGAGTCCCCCTTTTTGCTTGCACTGCTCTTGCTGTTTTCTGCCTCCATGAACTGTTGCCCCTATGCCGTGACACCCTGCCTTGGAGCCAGCTGATTATAGACTGACGCCTCCACAAACTGTGAGCTAAATAAACATTTCCTCCTTTAATTTTGGGATTTTGGTATGATTTCCCAGCAACAGGAGAAAAGTAACTGAGAGATCAAGGTAATTTATAAATTTAAGGGCTATTTTTAAGGCTTGTATAGGCTCTTATTTAATTCCGTCGATGCCTTTTCCTCTCCATAAAATGCAAATAACTGGTATAAATATATTTTTCTTACATATTGTAAAGATTTTTGCTTTGGAAGCATTATAATTGTAATAGCTTATGTAAATTATAATTAACTCTTGTTCTTTGCAATCATTGTATATACTTGGAAATTATAATAAAAGTAATCTCTATCTGCTATAGACTTTTTAATGAATATTCAATTTAATAATTAATGACACATATATTGAGATATTTTATAGAAACCTAATGGAACTTTTATTGATTTCCTTTTTTAGGTTTTGTTTAGTATTTTGGAGTCAATAATGGTAATGGTTTGTATTTGACATAGTCCTGGAGAAGTTCACCAGTAAGTACATATAGAATCAGAAATAAACCCAATGGCACTTATAAAGCTATACACGGGGATAAGTAAATTTATTCCAACAGTTTTTTAAGCATCATTTTAATTGTTTTCATTAGAGGTTTGCTAAAAGAGGTAAGAAGCTTCTCAGGTGAACACATCAGTAACATTTTCCAAGAGAATAGAAACCAAATAATTACACAAAGTATTAGCTGTATGTAGCTACAGATGCAGGAAAATTCTATTAATCTCTTCTAATGTGTGAAAATAACAGTACTTTACTTTTCTAGGACACTCGGTCTCCTGTCTTCTGCAACGGTAATGTCCTCAAATTTTCTATTCAGCTGTACCCACCACAATCACCTTGTCTTATGCACAAGTAAAGACAAATAGGCAATGGGGTCTGTTCTCATTCCACTACCTCAAAATGCACCTAACATCTGTGTGCACTTTTACCTGTCTCGCCTTCCTCTTGCTATTACCATGTATGCCTTGGTTGCTGTCCACCCTCATTGTCCTAAATGCTGCCTTTCTGTAGGCATCACCTCTCTTTTGTCTGTTTTAAACTTTTGTATTCCAATGTTTCATTTCACTTACACAATATTTGTTATCTGTGCTATATCCCCCCAGTCAACTTTCTACTGTGTTCTTTGTTTAAATGTTCAGAAATTTTGTCCACATATTTTATTTCTCCATTTATGTTTTACTGCACTTGGAATATCATTCCATTCTTGCTTTTCTTTTTAAATGGAAACAATTTGTACCAATGTTACTAGATATTTCTGTTCAAAACATCCTTAAAGTAGTTCTTATCCTGCTCATTTACCAATCATTTCCATAGAATCTGGCTTTTCCATTTTTGAGACTACTTACTTTGTTTCCCTTACCTCACTTGGCAGTCCTCAAGCCAAGATTATTCAATCTGACTTTCTTCTGGAAAAGTCTTCTTTATAAATATTCTACTTCAAAATTCAAGAGAGAACTGAAGAGATGACAGGGACAGGGGTGCATAAGGCACAATATGATTTTCTGCAAAAAGATGGCCTACTGTATATGCATGTATAAAAATAATTTCAAATTTGGTTAGAGCAATGTTCAAAGTGATGAATCTTGGTGGGGTGTGCTGAATAATAAGTATAAAATAAAATGACAATAGACTTACTTTTTCAGTATTTTTTGTACTCACTTTTTCCTTTGGTTCAAGCTACATACTCTAAAATAAGTTAACATTTCATCTTTACAGATTAATTTATTAGAAATAGCAGCTTGACAAACCTATTTGGAACTTACCCACAGAGATGTTTTACTTTAAAAATTCATGAAGGTGATGTACTATTCTAACAGGATTAAGGGTTGCATGACTGCTCTCTTGTCAGTTTTCAGTTTACTTAGGGCATTCTGAAAAGTGAACAAGTGTCCAAAAGTTCAATGCAAAACAATATGATCAAACCATGTATACAGTTTTTCCATTTTATTTTCACAAAATCTCTTTATTTAGTTTGTAAGAAAGAGTCACGAACTGAAAATTATCTGGCATCCAGCATTAGAGGGGCACTAGTCCAAGTTTGGCTCTAGACAATATGTTGCTTTTGAGTTAGTTTTAAGAACTTACCTATTTCTGAATTGTATAAACAGTTGAAAAATTTCTTAAAATAATGTATCACACTTTAATTTTGATAAACTTTATTTTTAATTATTTGAGTCATAAGATAATGCACTATGATTATGGCAACAATTTTGAATTTTCAATTCACATCTAATACTGATGAAAAGATTGTGTACTTTCCTTTAATGTTTTATGTTACAAATTTTAGGACTTATCCCTTGCATATATTGTGTAAAATTATTCCTCCCATCACTTTCAATATAATTTTTGAGGAAATTCTGCTTTTATATGTTTATTTTTTAATTTCATTCTTATATTTATTTTTTTATTGAAGAACAAATAGGAATGAGACAGTTTCAAGACAAATTAACAGGACAGATTTGGTAAGTTAATACATTGCAGACTTTCTGTTATGTTTGGTAGAGTACAAGGTTCATACATGATATTATGCTTACAGACATTATTAAGGTAGATGTCTCTAATCAATGAATTAAGAGAGTGTAACTGTTTACTTATTTTTATAGCTGAATTATATCACATATTCAATAACTAATACTTTCTAACTTGTTATCTTCCTAGTAGTTGTCCAGAATACTAGAAGCCGACCTAATATCTTGTCCAACCAATATTAGTGCAAACCTTGCTTCTCATAGAATTAAGGAGAAGCACTGCATATTTATCCAAACTGCACTGTTCATACACACACATCATGGTTATTCCTTTGTATCCCACGTTTTTGTCTAGACCTGTCAAAGATGGGCACTCCATTGTCATTAAACCAATTTACGTGCCTGAACTCGGCAACACAATGCAACACAGTCCAGCATTCCACAATAATAGTGAGTTATCTGAAGAAGTTGTTAACTGTAGCTATTTACAGGTCAACTTATTATTATGCTCCTGTATTATATATCACATTTTCATACTTTTCTGCTGGATGGCTAAGACCAAGATAGATCACGACCTATATACCAAAAAATGTAGCTTTTGTTTTTGATGAGGCCAGTGAAGTCCCCTCAGGGTTTATCTTATAATCCTGTACCTTACTCTGTAGATCCTTTGTCTGTGTCATCCGTGTGGATGAGTCATGGCCAATGCTTGACCAGTTTGCTTTCTGTGAGAGACTGAGAGAAAGTTTTCTCTCCATGTGACTCTCACAAGGCAGTTTCTTCCAGTCTCATTCCTCTGTGGCTCCATAATCTCCTTTATCAGAAAATTTGGGGCACACCTGAGTTTCATGATGCTACAGTACAGGTTCTCCTATGTCTTGAGTCTTCTCTAGCCTTGAAAGGCTAGGACCAAAGTGTTGGCTGGTCTTTCAGCTCTTCTATTTCCCCAATTTTGATCTGTGAATTTAGGCTGTTAACCATCCAGAAGAAAACCTGATTAGTACCCTGCAGCATATACCATTCGGTTTGCCCTAACTATCTGACTAAATTCTTACTAGTTGTTGTTGTACATTTATATTTGTATTTCTTCTTTTGACTTGGTATATTAAGGATATTATATGATATTTGCACACTGTGTGTCTGGTTAATTTCACTTATGAGTACATGTTCAAGTGGCATCCACTTCAATATAAATGTTTCAAGCTTATCATTCTTAATAGCTGAGTAATACTCCATTTATAGAAAAACCACATCTTTTTCAACCATTCCTCATGTGATGGACATCTTGGTTGTTTCCAAGATTTGGCTATCACACATTGAGCTGCTATAAACATAGGTACATATATATCACTATGATACAATGTTTTCCATTCCTTTGGGAAAATTCCCACTAGGGGGATAGTCGGCTTGAATGGGATTTCTAGTCCTATTCTTCTGAGGAGTCTCCACACAGACATCTTCAATTGTTGTACCAGTCTACATTCCCACCAGTAGTGGAGAAGTGTTCCCTTTTCCCCACAACCTCTCCAACATTTGTTGTTGGTTGATTTTCTTATGATAGCCATTCTTTCTAGAGTGAGATGGTGTATCAGTGTTGTTTTTATTTGCATTTCACGGATGACTAGCGATGTGGAGCATTTTTTCATATATTTATTCACTTCTTTAAATTTATCCTCTGAAAAGTGTATATTCATCTGAATACATTTCTGAATTGGGTCTTTAAATTTGAGTGCCCTAATATATCTTAGTTTTTTATATATTATAGAGAGCAGACCTTTGTCTGCTTATTAGTTAGAATTTTTTCAAAATTTGTGGGTTGTCTTTTCAGTTTGTTGAAAATTTCTTTTGATGTACAGAAACTCCTCAAGAAGAGTTGATCCCAGTTGTTGATTCTTTCAAGTGTCTCCCATGCGAATATATGCCTGTTTATGAGCCCTTTGCCTACCCCTATGTCTTCAAGAGTTCCTCCTACTTTCTCTTCCAGGAGATTGAGTGTCTTTGTTTTAATATTTAGATCTTTAATCCATTTTCACTTTAGTTTAGTGCATGGTGATAGAGCTGAGTAAAGTTTTACTTTTTGCATGTAGAAAGCCAGTTTTTCCAGCAGTATTTGTGAAAGAGGCTATCTTTCTTCCAGTGAGCTTGATTGGCCCCTTTGTCAAAGATCAGGTGGCTGAGTGTGTTTGTGCATGCATCTGCATCTTCTAATCAATTCCATTCATCCTCAGGTCTATTTCGTTGCCAATACCATGTTGATTTATCACAGTGGTTTTGTAGTATAATTTCAAGTCAGGAATTGTGATGCCTCCTGCCTTGTTCAATCTTGGCGAAGGTTGCCTTTGCCATTCTAAGTATTTTGTGGCTCCAAATATATTTTAGGAATGATTTCTCTGTGCCTGGGAGGTATGTTGGTGGCAGTTTGATAGGAATTGCAATAAATCTGTGCAACAATTTTGGGAGTGTGGCCATCTGCATGATGTTGGTTCTTCCTATCCAGGAGCATGGCATATCTTTCCATTTTCTGAAATCCTCTACAATCTCTTTTCTTAGTGCGTTGTAAATTTCCATGAAAAGATCTTTGACCTCCTTGGTTAAGTGAATTCCAAGGTATTTCATTTTCTGTGGTGCTATTGTAAAATGTACTGTTTCCCCCTCAGTGTGTTTGTTATCTGTGTGGACGAATGCTTTGACTTATGAGTGTTGACTTTGTGTCCTGGTATGGTACTGAATTTTTGAATCAATTCTAGTTGTGTCTAGGCAGAATTTTTTGGGTTTTTCATGTAAAGTATCTTGTCATCTGCAAATAGTGATAATTTAACTTCTTCTTTACCTATTCTTATTCCTTTAATTCTCCCTCTTTTCTAATGGCTATTACTAATGATTCCAAAACTATATTGAATAAGAGGGGTGATAGAGGACATCCTTGTCTTGTACCTGATTTAAGAATAAAAGATTTCAGTTTTTCCCCATTTAGGATTATATTAGCTTTTGGGTTGTCATAGATGGGTCTATCAAGTTAAGGTAAAGTCCATATATTCCAATTTTCTGTAGGACTTTGAACATGAATGAATGTTAGACTTTTTCAAAAGCTTTCTCTGCATCAGTTGAGATGATTATATGGTTTTTAGATTTCAGCCTCTTAATATAGTGTATTACATTTATAGTTTTTTTGAATATTGAACCATCCTTGAATCCCTGGGATGAATTCTACCTGGTCATGGTGTATGATCTTCTTGATGATTTGCTGTATTCTATTTGCTAAGATTTTATTGAGGATTTTTGCTTCTATGTTCATGAATGAGATTGGCCTGTAGTTCTCCTTTTTAGTTATATCTTTCCCTTGTTTTGGAATCAGTGTAATACTTGTATCCAGAAATGATTTTGGGAGGACTGCTTCCTTTTCAATTTCATTGAAGAGTTTGTGGAGTGTGGGGATTATATCTTCTATAAATTTCTTGTAGAATTCAGCTGGGAATCCATCAGGACCTCGACTTTTCTTTGTCGATAGGCTTTTTATTACGTTTCATATTTTGTTGGCTTTTATTGGCTTATTGAGAGTTGCTATATCTTCTTTGATCAATTTTGGTAATTTGTACCTTTCTAAGAATCTGTCCATTTCTTCTGTGTCTTCTATTCTGTGAGCATAATATTTCCCAAAGTAGCTATTGATAATCTTCTGAATTTCCACCTCGTCTGTGGTGATTTTACCCTTTTCATTCCTTATTGTATGCACTTGAATTTTTTCTTTCCTCTTTCTGATGAGGTTGGCTACAGGCTAATCAACTTTATTTAGTCTTTCAAAGAACCAACTTTTTGATTTGTTGATTCTTTGAACTGTGTTCTTCATGTCAATTGAATTAATTTCTGCTCTAATCTTTATGATTTCTTCCCATCTTTGGGCTCTGGGTTTCATTTGCTCTTCTTTTTCTAGATGTCAAAGGTACAACATTAGGGTGTTTATTTGTTTCCATTCTGTTTTCCTAATGTGTGAATTCATAGCTATGATTTTCCTTCTAAGAAGAAATTCTGCTTTTAAAAGGACGATTAAAACTAAAAATTATTAACATTAGTACTGTGTGACTCAGTATTTAATGTATTAAAATCATCTACAATAGCAGCAAGCATTTTGGCCTCGGAACACTTTTTGAGTACTTCTCATGTAAATTGAACTGAAATAAGTGACTTCCCGTAATCAGTACTAATGACACACACAATACAGCACACCACATGCTTCATAGACATCACTAATTTTTATTTTGAGTCTTTCACAATTAATTTAGCTAAAGACTTCTGCGCAATACAGGTCACTCTCATGCCAGGCACACTATATTTACCATTTTAGTTGTAACAGTGGCAAGATCTGTAAGATGTCTGAGGCTGCATGCTACTTTCAAGCTAATAGGTTAACTTTTACCTGTTTCATGAATGCAAGACATGAAACTTCTGAGTCGGAGGCAAAGGACTTTATGTTCCAAGGTATAGTATGCAAGAGGAACATCAACTTATTTTATGTTGATTCTCTGAAATCTCGTCTCCTCAACACATTATGAAAATGGCCTTGACAGCATTGATTGGTTGTATCAGAGCAGAGAAACTCTGAGTTTAAGGAACCTGAAACTTTAAAATGAGAGGTAAACATGCCTATCTTTCAAGACTCATCCTTCTCAAGACCCATTGTATTTCTGTTTCCAAGGCATACAGAAGTGTGGAGTATTATCTTCAAGAGAGTGTATAGAATAATTTACTTCTTAAAGCCAAAGGATTTATGCTTCCTCCAGCTTTTCCAGAGCACACACACTTCCTCAGAAATGAGGAAGGTGATTGCAATTATTTATACTATATGAAATGAATTAAGCCACTACTGTTTACCACTAGGAACTATTGTAATCTAAGTAACCAGTATATTTTAGTTTTCTATTAACATGTAGGTACTCTGTCTGGATTTGAACCAGGCATCTTTTCATTATTAAGGAAATTAATTCTTATAAACATCAACTCACCTGTTGTCTTAATTATTCTTCTCTAATTGCTGGGACAAATACCCAACACTGAAAATGAGGGAGTGAAAGATTGAATTAGCTCACAGTTACTGGAAGTTTCAAAACACTGGAAGAGAGGGTGGGGCAGAGAGACTGGGGTGCTGCCGTGTGCAGGATGACCCTCTCCAAATCTCTGAGAAAGCTCAGGCTAGCCAATTTAATGGTTCATGTCTCTCTGGCCCTACTCCTTGGGCCCCGCCCTGATCCTCTGGCTGCCCCTCAAGCCACTGGTTGCTCCTCTAGCTGCGTCTGCCCCATAACTTACATGAGGCTTTTGGGGGACAACTAGACACAAACCATAATACTTGTTTTGATTATTCTCCTTGTTGACTAATCCTGTTGTTGTAGATACTACTGTTGCTTTTTTGTGTGTTTATGAGATTTAAAAGAGATTCTACACATGCTTTTTAATAAACATAAAAGTAGAGAGAAGTGTGTAGTAAAATATATGTATTTATAACAGAGTTTCACCATTATCTTTTCATGGCCCATATTCTTTCCCCTTCACCCTCCACCTTCTACTCCTAATATTGCAGTCCCTTGCATTAATTTATTTTATTTTGTATGTATTTTCGTACAGGGTCTACAAGGTTTGCAGGGTCTCATTACTAGATCAATCATAGTCTCAGAGTACTCCAGGAGTGCAGGCGGGCACATCACACTGGGTATCGAACCTGGGCCGCTACTCTCTGCCTGAGCTATGTGGCTGGCCCTCCTTGCATTACTTTAGGAAACCTTAGGCACTGCATCATTTTAGTTGGTTCAGTAAGTTTTCAAGCAAATATAATTTTTGTATTGTTTTTCAATTTTTATTAGTAAATTTGCATTACATAATGATTATATTCTGTGTGGTGAGTTGGTTCATGTACATAACACATCTTACTGTTTTAATCCTCTTTAAGGAACAAAATTAAATAAAATGTAGATCATCAGAAATAGGAAGAGCTTGTTTAAATGGAAATGTATTAAATACTGTTTTTTTGTTTTGGTCCATTATGTTCTATGTTTATGCTACTGCCTGTGCTTACTGAGAAACTTGCCTGAAAAATTTTATTAGAGTCTTGTTTAGGGTCTGTCATGCAAGTATACTGTGCTGCATTTTGTTTTTTCATTTTTTTTCCATTTATCTTTATTTTATTAAAATACAAATGTCAATCAGACAGTTTCAAGACATCTTAACCATACAGAGTCGATGAATTAATACATTGCAAACTGTTTTCATAACGTTTTGGTATTGTACAAGGTGCATACATGAAATTATATTTGCAGGTTTTTTTATAGCTGAATTATATCAAAGATTCAATAATTATTTACCTAGTGGATGACCATAGCACTAAAAGCCGACATAATATCCTGTCCAACCACCATTAGTG
>PVKA01045311.1:0-15612 GCA_004027165.1 Ctenomys sociabilis
CCTCCTCGCCTCCCCACCCCCTCCTCCAGGATCTCACACACCTACAGTCTGAGCAGCCATGATCAGCTGTATGCTCAGTTGAGCAGGCAGCCTTGGGGGTGGATCTGCACACAGGCCCTCAGGGCTGAGTAGCTGTCGCTCCCCGACCCCAGCTCCTGAGCACCTTCTAGCCAGGTTCCTGTCTCCCAATTCCTCGCTCGATTACCTGGGTCGCTCTTGGACACAGTCCCCCTGTGACTCTTCTTGTACAGAATCCCACAGACGGTCACAATCAGAAGGAGCAGCAACGCTTGGTTAACTGAAACGAAATCAGAAGTGGATCAGTGGCATTGAAGCAGGAAGTGTAGGGGCTTCAAGAAGGGTGGGGTGAGTGGCCTTCCTCCCAGTAGAGGGTGTGGGCAGTGCCTGAGGGACCTGGTACCCAGTTGCCAAGGAAACACAGAGGAAGCCAAGGGAGACTAGACTGACCAGGCAGTGTTTCTGGTGGCAGAGGCCACGCGCTTAACTGTGTCCCTGCAGCTCTCTCTGAGGAAGTTTCTGGTTTCCTGATACCAGTATTTGCATATTGTTTCCGATCAGCCAGTCCTAACCATGAGCACACTTTTTTTTAGTTTAGGTTTTTGTGCTTTTTACACAAGGCCTTGGCTGTGTAGTCCAGGCTGGTCTTGAACTTGCAGCAATCCTCCTGCCTCAGCCTCCTGAGAGCTAGGATTATTACAGGCATGCCCCACCACAGCCGTGAGCATGTTTTTAGCTGTAAGAACACAGTCACATTTCAGACAATTCAACCACTGGTTAAGGACAGTGTGAGGAAACCCTTGCCATGGTTAAAGGCCCCTAGGACATTTGGGCCTGTCCTAAGGACCTCTGGTCCCTGCGCACAGGCTTGCTCTGGGGATCTGCTGCAAAGTGCAGTGATCGGGCCGGTATTTCTGGGTAGGGGACACACACCACGGGCTGTGCACGGAACCATGGAGGACGCTAGTGCTTGCCGCTTTGTTTGCTTTCCTTGGCTGCCCTTTGTGAAATCTGCCAGTCCTGCCCACGAGTAAGTGACAAAGCTGCAATTGTGGGAGGGGTTTTCCCTGCAATTCACAAACCACTCAGGGCTTTAATGTCTGAAGATCGGGTTTGATCCTTTAAGAACAGGAGTACAGAACACTCCAAGGCTGCAGTAGCAGGAAGGGGCATATTTGTGTAGAATGAGGCAACAAATCCTGCTTTATGGATGGACGTGACCCTCCTCACAATAGGCCCACATTGGGCAGAACAATACTGCTGCAGGAACTGCCCTGCAATGGGAAGGCCCAAAGTGGCCTCACGTAATTGGTCTCTACAGTCAGAGACATCGGGGGAGGTGGGGGGCAGCACCCAAATACTCCCCTGCCGAATCTTTATCAATCATTACTTTCAGAAACTGTGATCTTACTTTTTCGAAGCAGCGCCATGTATGTCCTCAAAGGTAAGAGCACCTGCAGGTGGAAGAATCACATTTTGTTTAAAGGGGACTCCACCCAAAGTCACCGACCGGCAAGCCCTCAGGATGCCGTCTTCTCCGAAAGTCTGGAGCCCTGGGAAGTCGGTGAACCTTGGTTCACGGTTCCGAATCTAGAATTTTGAAAAGCAAATAAGTATTTCTTGATCCTCGTGGCTGAATGGAGCACACGACGGGCCCCCAAGAAATACTTTTCATTTTGGTTTAGCTTTAGAGGCAGGGTCTCAATATGTAGTTCTATCTGGCCTCAGACTCTCCGCAATCCTCCTGCCTCAGCTTCCCAAGTGCTGGGACGACAGCTGTGTCCTGCAGCACACAGCATCAAATGCTCTTCTGTCTTCAGGGTCTTCAACCTCCTGCTGAGCCAGGGGGCTTCCAGAGGCCCGTGTGGAAACAGCACCGTCCTTGGCTAGCGCTCCCCGCCTTGTAGTGACTGAGCTCCTCCTAGAAGCCTGGTGCTGTGCCATGAGCCCAGATGACACCCAGCCCTGTCCTCAGAGAGTGCTCAGTACTTGGAAAAAGAGATTCACACAGAGCAGACAGCCACTGGACCAGTGGTATGAAGGAGGTCTAGGGATAGGGTATATGGGGTTGAGATTATGCCATAAAGAAAAATCAGGAGAGGCCTCCTGGAGGAAGTGGCATTTTACAGGGAGGAAAAGCAGAAGTAGGGAGAATTCCAGGTGAAGGGACCAGGGCCCTGTGGCTGGAGAGAGCTTTGAGACCTCCAGGAATCAAAGAAGGCCAGCAAGGAATCCCAGGAGACAGCAGGGCCTGAGCCTCTGTATCCTGATTTCCTGGCAGTCTAACAAAACCTGTGGACCTGTTACAGAGCAGCACACACCTGTAATCCCAGCATGCAGGAGGCTGAGGCAGGAGAATCTTTGGAAGTTTGAGACCAGCTTGAGCCACAAAGTAAGCTCAAGTCCAGCCTGAACTGCACAGCAAGAGACCCTGTCTCAAAAAGAAAAAACAAAAGAACTTGTATTATAAAGAAAGCTAATTATAGAAATGTAAGGTATAGAAAGCAACCAGAATACTAAGGAATGCTGGGCATGGTGGCACATGCCTGTTATCCCAGCACTTGGGAGGCTGAGGCAGGAGGATTGATATAAGCTCCAGGCCAGCTGGGCTGCAGAGCAAGATCCCGTCTCAAAGAAGCAAAAAAGTAAATGAACAAATTGCAATATACGCATCCTCTCGAATAATTAATGTCTCTTCATGGTGAAAACATGCAAACTCCTTTCTGCCAGCATTTAAAAACTATGTATAGTAGGTTGTCATGACCTAAATCACCCTCAGAACTTCTATCTGACTATAACACATGAATAGATTTTTATAACCAGCATCTATCTGGGCACGCTGGTCCATGCCTCTAATCCCAGCACTCTGGAAAGCTGAGGCAGGAAGACTGAAAGTTTGAGCCCAGCCTAGAAAAATAAGTGACTTAGCAAGATTTTATCTCAACATGAAAAAAAAAAAAAAAAAGGTTGGTGATGTAGCACAGTACAAAGGCCCTAGCCTCCACCCTGCTGTCAAAAAATAAAACAAACCCCAAGCGGGAAAGAGAACAACTTCAAGCCTTCCGGAGGGTTTCCTTTTACAGAGGACCTGCACAGCGACTGCCCCTGGCCAACCACAGATCCTTTCTCGTAGTTCTGCCTTTTCTAGAATGTCATATGAACAGATACACAAAACACAGCCCTCAGAGCACCCTTCGCACAAGGGTCTACAGTTCACGCCTGGTATTGTGCATATTGACTACAACTTTCTGCTGCTGAAAAATAGCTCATCAAGTTGCAGTATGCATGCACCACATTTATTTAGCCATGTACCCACCAAAGGACATTAGCACTGTTGGGGTTTTTTTGTTTGTTTGTTTTGTTTTCTTTCTTCCTCTTTTTTTTTTCCAATGTATTTGGTACAGGGTCTCCCTACACAGCTCAGACTCACAGTGATCCTCCTGTCTCAGCCTCCCCAGCACTGGGATGACAGGTGAGCACTACTACACCTGATTTGGGGCCTACAGTGCACCTGGAGTTCCGGGGGTGGGTGGCATATGGTGCAGGGGATCAAACTCTGGTCCTTGCCCTTGCCAGGCAGGTGCTTAGTCCTCCAAGCTGTCTCCCCAGCCCAACGTCAGTGTTATTGCCAGTGCTTTATGACCATAAATAGTGCTTCTATGAACACTTGTTTACAGGTTTTGTGTGATGGTAGAGGTAAATATGTAAATGTAGTACTGCTGGGTCATTGGACAACTGCGGATTTAACTTTCTAAGAAGCTGCTAGTTTCTTTTTCTATGTAGAAACAGATTTTAATATTTCATTCCCATCCACTAGGCAGAGACTCGCATTGTGTTCTTGCCAGCACTTCGCATTGTGGATACTTTTATTTTAGCTGCTCTAATAGGTATATTGCACTGTGAATTTTATTTGCATTTCCTAATGACTACTGATATCGAGCTTATTGTTATTTGTTCATTTTCCACTTGCATATGGCAGAGTGTCTGTTTAAACCTTTCCCCTTTTTTTGTCAGATTTTCTTAGTTTTGAATTTGGGGAGTTAGTTATATATTCTGGTCCTTTGTTGAATATGTGATTTGCAAATACTTTTACCCAGTGTTGGCTTCTTTTCATTTGCTTAGCAATGAATTTCACAACACAAAAGTTTTTAACTGTGACCATGTCATAGTCACCATTTTTTTCTTTTATGGAACATGCTTTTGGTATCATATCTAACCCAAGTCATGATGCATTTCTCTTACATTTCCTTCTTGAAGTCTGTTTTTTATATTTATATTTTAAGGTAATTTTGTATACAGCATGAAGTAAAAGCTTAAACTTTTTTTTTTTTTTAGCAAGTGAAGAACTATTTGTTCCATGAATATGAGTTGTCTTTTTTGTTTTGAGACAGGGTCTCACTGTATAACTCACAGTGTAGTCTAGGCTGGCCTCAAACTGATGGTGCTCCTCCTGCCTCAGCCTCCCAAGTGCTGTAGATGTGAGTTTTGAGCTTAATATTTCAGGCCAAAAATGCCTTTCGAGTTCAGAGAGTCCATTCCCACTCTTGGTGCCACAGGGGCCTCAGCTCCAGATGGTGGCAGGTGGCTAAGAAGTGCGCTGAGTCGCCAGAGGGACTTGTCTCGGTGCTTCACACCCCTCGCACTGCGCTCTGCTCTGCTCCACAGTATCGGATTTGCGGATTTGCACTCAGCAGGCAGGCAGGCAGGTGTTAGAACGCTCTGTGTTCTCCAAACATGCCTGTGATAGCTCTGATCTCCTCCTCACACAGGGAAACGAGGCTCCGGGAGGCCCCGGGACCGCTCCAAGTCACCCAGCAGAGGACAGCAGAGCAGCGAGTGGGCGTGGGCTACGGCTCCGAAGCCAGTCAGCCTTGGGCATCCGGGAAGCATACAGGGCCCCCTGGGCGACAGCAAGGGCCAGCGGGCTGCGCTCCAGAGGCTGAGCTTAACTGATTCAAATCCACACACATCAGAACTCACTTGGTTGTATCATTCTATAAAGTTTAATACATGGGCTCAGGAGATCCTCTGCAGCCTTTCGTTACTGCCACACGTAAGTCACGCGTAACCACGGGGAGTTGCGATGTTTTCATGCATGTAGACTTGTGTAGGAGTCTAGTCAGGGTTCTCAGTCGCATCTTCTTAAATCGTTCATGTTTCCTTATGGTGAAAAAAACCACAATGGTTTACTTCAGCATTCACACACAGCACACGATCCTGGTCTACAGTTGCCCCACCGTACAGCAGAGCATCGAAGCTTCTTCCTCCTGGCCCGCAGGCCCGAACGCCCACACCCACCATCACAGCCCCAAGGCTGAGTCAGAAGACAAATTTGAGCCACCTGGGAAAATAAGTGATTCAGTGACACCGCGCCTCCACACACATGGAACTCAGTACAAAGGTTCTGGGTTCAATACCAGTTCAAAAAAAAAAAAATCATCATTTTGACTGAAGCAGACAATTGATTTTTGTGAGGTAGAGTCTCACTAAGTAGCTCAGGCTGGCTTCAAATGTTTGGCAATGCTCTTGCCTCAGCCTCCAAGGTGCTGGGGTTACAAGCGTAACCATTCACTTGCCCAACTTGGGACACTTTGTCCCAAGGTGACACATATTAAAAAGATAGAGTGCTTGGGCCCCACCCCCCGGGTGCACTGATCTAGCCACAGAGTCTGGACATGGTGGGTGGCACAGGTTCTGAGGAGGCTAAAACAGGCAGATCACTTATGAGTCCAAGCTGTGTAGTGAGACATTGTACCAAATACATAAAAATAAACAAATAAATAAAATAAGTGAAAAGCTGTGGGGGACATCACACATTCATTATCTCAAGAATCATCCTGCAGATTAGTGACGGATCCCAGAGTCCACTTCCTGGCTGGGGAGATAGATAGCTCGGAGGTCTAAGCGCCTGCCCAGGAAGCACAAGGGCCTGGGTTCAATCCCCGGTGCTGTGTACCATGCTGCTGTGTCAACCACTGAAACTGGGCATGGTGGCACATGCTAGTCATCCCACTGCTGGGGAGGCAGAGATAGGAGTGTCGCTAGAGTCCAAGCTGCGTAGTGAGACCCTGCACCCAATTAGAAAGCAAAAATTCAACTTCCTATGAGTTATGGTGGAGAGACCCTTCTAAACAAAGTAGCAAATTCAGTTGACGTCAGGACTAATGGAACAAATTTTGCCTTCAGGTGTGACAATCGCAGTCAGTGACAGGCACGTGAGTGCATCCAGGCCAGGTCCCTGGCAAATGCAAATCCTACTGGATCCTGAAGAACAGCCCTCAGCTATTTCAACACTGTAGTGTTACAAAAGGAACCAGGAACAGCACCCAGTGCTGCACCTAATGCTGCCAAACTGCTGGAGGGCCAGTAGGGAGGCAGTACGGCAAGGCGCTGAACTTCCTCAGCAGGTACCTGTGGTGCTAGGACAGGAGCAGCGCCCTGTGCATGAGGCGTGCCAAGGGCAACCCGATCAAGCAGGAACGAGAGATATACACTGTGATTTCCAGCTGAAAACAATGAACTCACAGAACCCAGAGGGAAGGGTGGAGGAGGAGGAAAGCATCAGTGAGGGCGTGGACTTGTAGCTCCAGGACTGAGAAGCTATGGGGAGGTAAAGTACAGTGCGAGGACGGCAGCTGCTGCTGAGGCACTGTGCACTCAAAGTCTGTCAGTGACCAGGTCTCACACACCTTACCACAAGCACAAAATAACTAAGATGTGTTCCATACCAGGGCTGGGGAGATGGCTCAGTGGAATAAGCACTTCCCTGGCCAAGTGCAAGGGCCTGAGTTCAATCCCTGGTTCCGGAAGAAAAAAAAAAAAAGATGCTCTTCACATTTCACATTGATTTCACAATGTGAATATCAAAACACCACAGTGTACTTGAAAGGTATGTAACTGTTATGTATCAATTTTGTTAATAAGCTGAAGAACACAACAAAAAAATCCCATTTTAACAACTAAAATTTAGGGTGGGCCAAATGGCTCAATGGATGAAAGTGCCTGCTTAGACAGGTGCAAGGACCAGGGTTCAATTCCCTGTGTATGGTGCTGGCCCTGCTCCCAGGGCACACTCAGATGTCAACTGAGGCTGGGCGTTGGTGGCGCCTGTAATTCCAGCATTTGGGAGGCTGAAAACAGGAGAATCGCTACAAGTCCGATCTGTATAGTAAGACCCTGAAGACCTTGTACTAAAATACATTAAAAAAAAAAAAAAAAAAAACAGAACTAAAATTCACAGGGAGTGGTGGCACACACCTGTAATCCCAGCACTGGGGAGGCTGAGGTAGGAGGCTCAGAGCTCGAGGCCACCTTGCACTACATACTGACTTCAAAGCCAGCCTAGATTACACATTGAGATTTTTTTTCCGCAAAGAAAAAGAACTAAAATTGTATTAAGGTGTTCTTAGCAATCACTATATTTTATTTTTCTTTTGTCTTTTTGAGCCAGGCTTATACTATGCAATTCAGGCTGGACTTGAGCTCACTTTGTACAATGCAGGCTGGTCTTGAACTCGCAACAATCCTCCTGCCTCAGGGGCTGGGGAGATGCCTCAATGGAATAAGCACTTTCCTGACAAGCGCAAGGGCCTGAGTTCAATCTCCGGTTCTGCCAAAAATAAATAAATAAAAAAAAATAAAAATAAGGAACCTCCTGCTTCAGCCTCCTGAGTGCTGAGATCACAAGCATGTGCCACCATGCCTGGTTATTTTTTCTTTCTGTATTCCACAGATGTACATCCCACACCTGGCAACTTTCTTTTTTCATGTATTTAGTACAGGGTCTACAGGACCTCACTACACAGCTGGACTCATGCTGATCCTCCTGTTTTCAGCCTTCTAAGCACTGGGATTACAGGCATATACCACCACGCCCAGTCTCATTTGCTGTCTCAGCACACCTCAGGTGGGGCTGGTATCACTCCGTGGGGATCAAATCCCGGTCCTTGCACCTGCCTAAGCAGGCGCTTTAGACCGCTGAGCTACCTCACTGGCTCACACCTGGCAACTTTCTATCATTTAATTATCATTATAATATTTATAAGCATATGGTTGATTCCTTAAAAAATATTTATGCCTGTAGGACTGGAAACTCTAAAAAACAGGATCTACAATTTCAAAAGAATGTTCAGAAGAGCCCAATTAGCTGTGCACATCCCTGAGATAAAACACAACAGACTAGAGGGTTGGAGAGATGGCTCAGTAGAATAAGCACTTGCCTGGAAAGTACAAGGGCTGAGTTCAATTCCTGGTTCTGCCAAGAAAAAAAAAGTAAAAAAAAAAAAAAAAAACCCACAACAGACTGAAAAAGCATGTGCCCATTTTTTCCAGTATAACACTTAATTGGACAGTTACTTTTATCTTCTTAGATGCTGTGTTGTAACTTTACTGGCTGTAAATTTTTAAGTGGATAGAGTCCTTTATTGGCTATGAGAATAAATTCTTTTTTTGAGACTCAGAAAAAGTGAGAGAACTTACAGCTATTTCTGGGAAGGAGTTCCAGGTATTTGAATCTGATTGTAGAGAAGAAGCCAACTAGTGGGCGGGCTCAGCCTTCACTTGCCCACACAGACACTTGCCACTGCAGCCCAAAGGAAGAAGGGTCCTTGTGTCGAAGTTTCCAGCTGCAGCCAGTTGGCTCCACCTCAGGAAGAGTGTGGAGGAGCACTGTGATGGGGGATCGCTCCTCAGCTCATGTGTCCAGGAAACAGCACAGCACAGGGCCCCTGAGGAAGGGACCAGCAGTCAGATGGCATCCCAGGGCCACTCACTATGGCCTACTGGCTCCCGCTAGACCCCACACCCTTCAGTTATAAATTCCTCCCCAGGCTAATCGTTCAGTGAGCTAAGCATCCTCAGAATCCAATCACCTCTCCAGGGGTCTCCTAATCCAGTTATCTTACAACATAGATTAACTGGCACAGTGCACCCTTGTCAACCTGACACCCAACTATATCTCATTAAACCATATTCAATCTCCAAAGAAACACAGTCATCAAGTCATGGTCCTCCCCACCATCCTGGGACTATCCTACACACTAATCCCTTTCCCAAAGTCCTGACAGTTCCAGCACCACTCAGAGTCCAAGTGCAGTCTCCTTTAAGACTGAAGGAAAAATCTTAGCTGTGAACCCCTGTGAAGTTCCACAAGCACATTATAAGCCATGAATCAGTGGCATGGGACACACATCCCACTCCAAATGGGAAGAGCCAGGGTATAGAACAGAACAGGAGCAAAGCAGGAGCAAAATCCCACAAGGCAAGCACCACAGCCTATAGCTGTATGTCTGCCATCTGAAGCATGTGGTGGCATTCAGCAAGCTCCCGAGGCTCAGGAAGCCCTGCTGATGGCCCTGCTGGGTGCAGCCCACATGGCCCTCCTGTGGGCTGGCTCTGCTTGCCTCCTGCAGCCTTCCTCAGTGGACTTCTACGTTCATGGTGCCTCCAGCTCCCCAGGGTCTCCACTTTAGCTTTGGCCTCCTCCCATAGCTTCACACATTGCTCTTTCAGGGCCTCCTGGCAGGGACCTCAATTCTGTCACTTTTGTCTGGCTTTCAGCTTTTCCTTTGAAATGTGGATAAAGCCTTCATGTTCTCTTAATTCTTGCATTTCGCATGACTGCATGTCAGCATCACATAGACTCTACCAAGATTTACCACCTACTCAAGCAGCAGCCAGGCCCCCTGACACCACGGATGCAGAGGCTTCTGAATTCCTGAATGGCTGAGCCCAGTGAAATGAATTAAGGGAATTCCCTGGGTTCTTTTCTTAAGCAGGGTTATGGGGCCTCTCTTCTCAGATGATTTAGGCCGTTGTACCCCTGAGCCTCTAAGCCATCTTGCTAATACAGTCTCTGTCTCCCACTTCCAGAACTTCTAAAGACCAAAGCCTCTCAGCATACACGCTTCGATTTCTTCCCTTTCTTTCTAAATTCCTCCTGGGGAAATCTTACATCACCTCATAGCTGTAAACACTACTCAGACACTGACAATGCCCACATTTGTGTCCCCAGGCCAGACCTCCCAGAGACCCCTAAATCCGACCAGCTACTTGGTGTCACTACTTGAAGGCCTCTCCTTGCAGGCCTTGTCCCAGGTCCAGACTGAGCTCCTAATGCCCCTTATATGTTCCTCCTATCCCTTCCCCACTCCATCCCAGCCCAGAAAACACATTTACCTCATTGCTCCAGAAAGCAATGAGTCTGGTGTCATCCCTGACCTTTCTGTTTCTCACTCCCCGCTGTGGATGAGCACCATCTTCTGTCCACCCTCCACTCCAAATAATCCAGGATGTCCCCCAGCCCCAGGGCCTCCACCTGGCCCATCACCCTTAGACCACATTTGCTGCTTCTAACAGTTGGCTTCCTCCCCAGGCAGCCACAGGGAGCTGGATCCTGGGCTTCTCTGCCCTACGACTCACAGCCTTCCCATCTCAGGCCGGAGACAAGGTCCTCACCCTGGATTTCACACACTGCCCAGGCCTCCCTGCACACAGACTCCAGCTGCAGAGCCTTCCCACTGTGGTCAGCTTGGAGGGCAGGGCTCTTCTTGGATACACAGGGCCTTTCTCCAGCCTTGCTTCCCTCAGACCCCGTGGCCCCTGCCAAGACACACATATTCCAGATTTATAGCAATCATCATCACACTGAGCACCGCCTCTGTCATCCTAGCTTACTGTTGGCTGTGCAAGCTCTAAAGAGGCAGGGCAGTCTTCCTCTTTTGTTCATTGAGGGTTCTTTTTTTTTCATTTTTTTGAGACAAAGTTTCACTTGCACTCACTGTGTAGCCCAGACTGGTCTTATGCTGACTCTTTTCTCTCAAGGAGGAAGGGGTCTGCCAAACTTCCAGGAAGAAGAGAAAAGAGAAAAATGGATGGTCACAGTGCAGGAACAGAGCACAGGGCTCTGATGGGAACCCATAACAAGCTTCTCAGGGAGCTCAAAAGCCAAGGGACACTTTCTGACTAGGCCTCTTCTACGACAGCAAAGGTCTATCCTATGGAGTCAGTGCTGGGCAGTGGAACCCTCATCCCAGGCCCTGGCTGGGGCAGCTGGGGCCGGCACAGTGGAGGAAAAGGAGCCTCAGAGGAGGGTGGCCCAGCTAAAGTCACCTGTGGTGGGACTTGGGTGGGGGAGCTGCTCTGCCAGATGCCAGCGGGCTTGGCTGTGGTCATTCTGGAAAGAAAAAGCTTTTGAGACCTGGTTGTCAAGGGATTAGTGCGAGGCAAAAGTGGGAAGGATATGTCTGAAAAATACTCCAAAATTAAAGTCCCCGAGTGATATTTTACACTATAACTCTGATCCGTTGGTAGGGGCTTTCCAGGCAGCAAGGCTGAGGAAATACCTATGGCCATTGCCTGACTCCAGAGAGGACAGGATGTGCTTTGATTGAATAACTACATCTGCCGTGGGTGCAGGTAGGGAAGGACAGGGAAAGTACCTGGTTTGTTAATCACTTTCCCACTGCTGGTGTTGCAGGCAACGAGTTGGATAGAAATATAGGCAGACAGGGTCAGGCCCTCAGAGGAGTTAACAAAGACTGGACACCCTACAACTGTGGGAGGGACGGATGCTCCTGCTGTAAACCAGACCTAAAGACCAAACAAATGCTAACCCCCTAAAGACTGGCATCCAGGATTGATCACTACTCAGGAAGAATTATTGTCTGAAGGTCACCAGATAAGGTCCTGTTTTACATTCATGCCCACTTGCTATGTGACTCGCTACCCCATTTGGTCCTGGGCCTAATCAATTTTACCTGAGCAATGGTGCTTGTAATCCCATTGGTTGACCATAGTTTTGTCCCACCCCACATCCACCTACGCAAGTTCCCATTTTCTACACTATAAAAGTCCCTGGAAAAGACAGTTTCAGGGGGAACTACCCGTTTGTGCCCCGCTCCTGTCCCTCTCTTGGACAGGAGCTTTCTTTCCCTCAATAAATATGTTCTGCTCATAACCTCCATTTGTTCCTAAAACTCATTCTTCGGTTTTAGAGAACACGAACTCCTGCAGGTCAGTTCGGGAGATCAATTTTCCCTATGTCATTTGGAGGTTCCCTGTATCATTTGGAGGTCATCCACCTGAGATCAGTTTTTCTCCCTGTATCACTGGGACACAATACCAGATGCCCAGGTTGTAAAGGACAGGCTTCAGGGGAGTGCAGTCCACAGTCAGATGGCTGCAAGGCAGGAACAGCATGGCAGACAGGTGTGGAGGAGCACACTGCTTAGTTCCTGTGGTCAGGAAGCGAAGCAGGGGAACAGTACAGACAGGCGGGGGGAAGGACAAGATGGACCCAAGGCCACACCTCCTTGACCACCCAGAGACTCAGCAGTGAGCTTTACCAGCGCCCCAAGGCTGCTCCCAAGCCAACAAAGCTGCACATCAATGTCAGCTGTCACACCTAGGAACCAAACAGGAAGATAAAGGATGAGGCCCCTGAAAGGTGCTGTTGAACGACTTCAGTAGGACAAGCTGCGCACACCAATGGGAATGTCACCAGCTCTGTCTCAGGACAAGGTCCTCCCACTCAACTCAATGATGCAACCACCTCCCCCAGGTTCCACCCTCTCCCAGCATGGCTCTCTTGAGGACCAGGTCATTAGCACTGTGAACTTCTGAGGACAAAAATGCTTCCAGACCAGCACCAGGAAAGGAAGCATGAGCACCCCAAGGCTATCCCTAGGGAGGGCACAAAATAAAGGTGTCCATGGAAGGGAAAGGAGAGGACAGCCCCGAGCTCCAGGCGATGTACACAGATGCCCCGCCATGTGGCATTCTTTCATGCCTGAGGTCTCAGATAAAGCAATAAAGTTCCAGAGCTGCCTTCCCTGTGGGACATATTCTTTGTAACACTTTTTGGAAAATGTTGCAGTGAAGAGGCACGTAGAGAAGCATATTCCTTGGGAAGTACAAATGAATGTCATGAGGCCTCATGAGGGGTTGGGGAGAGGTGTGTGCTGTAACTCCAGCACTCAGGAGGCTGAGGCAGGAGGACTATGAGCAGTTTAACAAGTTGAAGGCAGCTGGGACTACATAGCGTGATCCTGTCCAAGAAAAGAAGGAGAGAGAGAGAGAGAGAGAGAGAGAGAGAGAGAGAGAGAGAGAGAGAGAGAGAGAGAGAGAGAGAGAGAGAGAGAGAAATGGATGGGAGGGAGGAAGGGAGGTGCTGGAACCAGGAGAGGAAGTAGGCCCCAGAGCAATGCCCTGTGAGATGCCTTGAGCACTTCAAAGACCGCATGGTCTGGCAGGCTGTGGAAAAGGTGGCCATTGCCAAGGGCAGGACGTGCAGTCACTCTTGTCATCACCATCGCCATCATCAGCATTGCCAAAGCTCATTGGTTTTTAATCACAGTGATGCCATTCTACTCCTACCTCACAGAGGGGGAAGGAGAGGCATGTGCAAGTTCCCGAGCTGGGAGTCAATGTGATAAACTCCCTGCGTCTGACCCCAGAGCCTGTGTCTCCTCGAGGCAATGCGCAGCTGGCCAGAGGGAGGACTAGAATCCACCCTGTGATCAAAAGGAGGGTGCCCAAGAGGGTGACGCCAAGGTGGGAGAGGACAGGGAAGACAGCCACCCCACACTGCCTTCACTGCCTTGGTGGCTGTGAGGCTCAACAGTACGGGTGATCTACCCAGGGCACATCCAGATGTTGAGGAAACATCACACTCTTTCCCCGTGTTCATTGTCAGTTCCTACCCTGTGTCACAAATCTACACACCAGGCTTGTCCAAGGTATTATACTTGTTGATAAAGTGAGCGGAAGACATTTTCTGAGGATTGAAACACAGGCTGGGCGTGGTGGTGCGCACTTGTTAGCCCAGGAGAGTTGGAGGTTGAGGCAGGAGGATCACAAGTTTGAGCCTCACCAGGGTAACTTCATGACTTAGTGAGACCCCATCTACAAAAGTTTTTTTAGAAGAGGTCTGGAGATGTAGCTCATCAATAGGAAGGCCCCTAGTGCGATCCCAAGTATATAAAAGAAGCATTTTGATCTGAACACTGTCCGCCTGTGCTTACACTGAGCCTCACACAGACTTGCCAGCCTCTCTCCTGGGCACGGAAACCCTCCGCAGCTTTCCAGATAGATTCCCAAAACATGAATCAGGACCCAAGGCATCTGCGGCTCAGAAACATACCTGCGTTCAATGCATGTTCTCTCTAACCGCCGGCCCCCGGGCTTAAAATCTGAAGCAAATCATAAATCACATTTTTTGAGAGGGGAATGGGGGAATAAACCCAGATCTGCATAAGTTGTTCTGGAGGTGAAAACCTTACATATTGGATTTGCTGCATTGGCAAAAAAGTTGGGGCGGCGGGGGGGGGGGGGGGGGGGGGGGGGGGGGGGGGGGAGGGGAGGAATCGGAATGCCGCACGCAGCCTGCCTGCGGTTGCAGTTGCGGAAGGCAAGGCAGGGCAGCCTGCGCTTTCTGCCCAATTTTCTGGGTCCTAGCAGGCCGAGCAGAGCTGGCCGTTTACCTGATGCAGCGGGCAGGGGAGGGGCGTCGCTCCTGCCCTCGCGGCTTCTACCGCCCCACGGAGATCCCAGGCCCGGGCGAGGCCGAGGCTCCGTCCCGCCTGCGTGGACTGCGTCCGGCTCAGCTCTCTGAGCCGTGGGTGGAGGTTGCCAGCGCTTCCAGATGTGCTGGGCGGGGCCGGCCTGAGCCCAGGGCCAGCTCCGGAGAGAAGAGGCGGAAACCTGCGAAAACAAGGGGCTAGGAGGGAGAGTAAATTTTTCCACATGCTGGGGCCAGGTGAATTTTGAAAGAATTTTTTTTTTTTTTTTTTTTTTTTTTTTTTTTTTTTTTTTTTTTTTTTTTTTTTTTTTTTTTTTTTTTTTTTTTTTTTTAGACAGGGTCTCACTATGCAGTTCAGGCTGGCCTTAAGCTCACTTTGTAGCTCAGGCTGGTCTCGAACTCATAACAATCCTCCTGCCTCAGCCTCCCGAGCGCTGGGATTACAAGCATGCGCCACCACGCCCGGCTTAAATTTTGTTATATTTGGCTTTTTTTTTTTTTTTTTTCAGTGGAACTGGGGATTGAACTCAGGCCTTTGCACTTGCCGGGCAAGCGCTTATTCTACTGAGCCATGTCCTCGGCCCTTGAAAGAGAAATTAACAGTACAGTTCGTGTACTATGAAAGCCGGGCGTGGAGGTGGGGCGGGGGGCTGTAATCCCAGAACTCCGGAGGCTGAGGCAGGAGGATCCTCAAGAGTTGGAGGCCAGCCTGGGATACAAAGTGAGTTCCAGCGCAGCCTGGCCTACAAACTGCCCCAATTTTCAGATGAGCAAACTGAGGCTTCGAGCAAAGTCCAAGTTCCCAGAGCAAGTTGGTGATGAAGCCAATATTTTGCAACATTTCTCCTACATTTTCCTCTAGCAGTTTCAAAGTTTTAGGCCTTTATAAGAAGCTTTTGGGGGGCTGGGCGTGTTGACACATGCCTGTAATCCCAGCACTTGGGAGGCTGAGGCAGGAGGATTGTTGTGAGTTTGAGACCAGCCTGAGCTACAAAGTGAGCTTAAGGCCAGCCTGAACTGCATAGTGAGACCCTGTCTCAAAAAGACAAAAAAAAAAAAAAAAAAAAAAAAAGAAG
>PVKA01045312.1:0-15601 GCA_004027165.1 Ctenomys sociabilis
TGTGTGTGTGTGTGTGTGTGTGTGTGTGTGTGTGTTCCCCAGGACTAAACCTAGGGCTTTCACATTGACCTACTTCCTGAACCCTTCTTTTTCTTTCCCTTTTTGTTTGCTGTTTTGAGACAGGCTCTCTCTCTGTAGTGTAGGCTGGACTTGAGCTTGCTGGTAGCTCAGCCTGGTCTCTTATTCTTACTGGCCCTCTTGCTTCAGACACCAACACTCCTGGCCGCAGAGCTGAGTTTTATTATAATCCCTTGAAATGTGTGCAGCCCATATGAGGGTCAGAGCAAACCTCCTGTGTGGGGTCTGAGCACAAAGGCTCCATTCCATTTCATCTGCATTGCTCAAGGACAGCACAGGTTCTGTGCTCCAAGGGATAGAAAGTTCCAAAAGGGCCTTTCTATTTGTTCTGATTGTACAATTGTAGCTGGATCCATGGTCATCATTTGTGTTAACCACTGATCTCACACACACCCCAGCTAGGATTGTACCAGCTTTGCCACATGTGCAGGAGACAAATAGAAAGTATAGTCCAATAGGACTTGTAAGCTCTGGATGCCCTCAAATGTCAAACCATATCCTTCCTGAATAATCAAGAATGGCAATGTCTCTCATTTTCTGTTTCTCATACAAACATCAAGTCTCCTTTGATGTACTTTTGAAATACAAAGGTGTTTTTTACAAACCTTACATTTCTGGGGTAGGGGAGAAGAATCTTGCTAAGTAGTTCAAATTGGCTTTGACCTTTCAATCCTCCTGCCTCAGCCTTCTGAGTGCTGGGATTTTGGGGGTATATTACCACTGGCTGGACTTTTGAAGGACTGGGGATTAAACTGGGGGGCCTTTGGGCTGGGCCAAATCCCCATTGCTTTATGGTTTGGGGACAGTCTCTCTAAGTAGCTTACTTGCCCAGGCTGCGCTTGAACTCATGATCTTCCTGCCTCAGCCTCCTAGAATAGTAGGCTTATAGGTGCATAGGAAACTTTAGCAAAAAGTTTCCTCCCTGGTTTTTTGGTGAACATTGACCTCAAGCCCTTACTTCCTTTCATATTATTTATATATTTAACCTCAAACTTTTATCCAAGAAGTCGTAAGCAGCTGTGCCTGACAGAGTACTTGCTGACAAAGGGTAAGGTAGACCTGACAGAGGGGCATGTGTCTACCCGTCACTAGGGAATTACTCCTCCTGGATCCCTATCAAAGCTCCTATAAATACACACTCCCACTGCACATGCGTAGTTTTTAGATTTCAGGTCGCCTTTACTGTGCAGAATCAATTTAGCTTCAGACAGAAAATTCTGAAAGAAATCCAAAGGGCAATGTAAACATTATGGACTGCAGATGCAAACCAACAAAAGAATATTTTTAAGCAAACAAGGAGCTGTAATAGGTATGATTTCCGAAACATACCACACCACATCCTCGTGTTGGGTTCTACTTAAGAAAACAAAACTCTGTACAGATCTACCTAGGGCTGGTTTCTCCTTTGGAGGCAAATGCTTTGTTTCTATTGGTTCAGACAATTAAAAGCCCCTGAAGCACAAGGTGATACTGTAAACTGTGTCCAAATGACCCCTCTTATGGTTTGTGTCAAGTTGTCTCCCCCAAAGCCTCATGCAGTCACTAGGGCAGGCTTTTGGAGTTTGTGATTAAACCGTGGTCCAAGGCTGGGACTACGGGCATGAGCTCCACAGGGATGCTAGGTGTACGTGCTCCACCCACTCTGGGGCAGACAGCCTGAATGCACATCCGGGAGGGAGCCTTGTTCCTGTTGCTGTACCTCCTGTTTTGCATGTACTGTTTGTTGCTTCTGCTACCATGAACGGCTGCCTTCTTCCATGTGCTGCTCTGCCTCGGAGCCAGCTGATTATGGACTGAAACCTCCACAAACTTTGAGCTGAATAAACCTTTCCTTCCTTAATTTGGGTGTCAGGTAGTTTGTCCTAGTGATGAGAGAAAAGTAACTGAGACAACTGAGACCCCTGAATTGAAAAGGGAAGTTGGGTGCCTCCCAAGGGGCTGAGATGGGAAGCACTGCAAGGTGCACGTAGCTTCCTTCTTGATATCACTGGAAGACGCTGACAGCTAAAGAAGAAAACAACAGAAAAAGAAAAAACACTTCACATTGATTTTTCCCTACTAAGATGAGATACACTTTTATCCCATTCCTGCCAGTTTGCTAAACCTCTCAAGTAGAATCATGGATCCAGTGGGAATCCTGCTTATCATCTACCACTTTCTGCATGGTCTGCTTCCCCAGCCTCACAAGGCTCCTGGGCCTGGCTGGTGTCTCTCAGGAGTGTCTTCCAGCAGTGAAGCCTAATTGGCTGCTCTTTTCTGAGACTGCAATGCCCTGCCCCACTGCCAGACTGGGGCTGATTTCCTTCTGGACCATGCATTGCTATCACCTGGGAAAGCACTGAGGATGAGGGAATCCTAATTCTCAGGCTTCTACCTAGGCTGATTGAATCTGGAGTTTTAGAGTAAGAAAATAAAGACACTGTTTTTCCTTCTTTGTATAGTTTTGAGACAACCTGTCCTTGTGTAGTCCAGGCTGGTTTTGAACTCACTCTGTAGCCCAGACTGGCCTTGAACTCATGATGACCCTCCTGCCTCAGCTTCCCGATTGCAGGGATTAGAGGTATGCACCACCACACCCTACTCATTGGGTCTGATGTCTTTTAAAAGCTTTGTAGGGGGCTGGCCAGATAGCTCAGTGGACTAAAGTTCCTGCTTAGGCAGAGCGCAGTGGGCTAGATGGGCATAGATCTTAGCATGCCGTACTGGCCCCACCCCTGAACCATGCTGAGACAGGACAATTGAGACTGGGCGTGGTGGGGCACACCTGTAATCCCAATGCTTGGGAGGCTGAAAATGGGAGAAGCACTAGGAGTCCATTCTATGTAGAGAGATCCTGTAGACCCTGAACTAAATATATACATGCATACAGAGAGAGAGAGAGAGAGAGAGCCAGAGAGAGAGAGGGAGAGACAGAAAGAGAGAGAGAAAGGCTTCTCAGGGACTGAATGGCAGAGCCAAAGCTGAAAGCCACTGTTAGAGGCTATTCTGGTGTATGAACTATGATCCCACTGAACACCAGGAGTATCCTAGAAGCTCATAGGGTCCTCTGTGTCCTCTTAGGAAAACACACTCCACAGAATTCCACCCTAGAGAAGACACAGTCTGTCTGGTAGATAAATAGTCTGCCAGATTGCTTGGAAGGGAAAAGCAATGCTGCTTTTAATACGCTACTGAAGAAAGCATTGTGTCAGCTCCTAGATAGCACAGCAGCGTGTGTACCACCAAGTGACGTGGACCAGGCAGTGGCAGAATACTGAGATCTAGAGGGGGCCCTTTAGGGTGCAAAGCACTACCTACCTCCTGGACCCAAAGGTCCCAGGGACAAGGACAAAGCCTAGTAATCCAAGATGGTGAGGAGCATTACAAAGCTTCCCTCTATTCTCTGTATTCTTGTGTGTTTCAGTCTTGAAGGCTGAACCTGGAGCCTCCTGAATGTTAGGCAAGTACTCTCCCACTGAGCTACGACCCAGCCTTCTAATGTGTCCATGTACTGATGATCTGGCTAAGCTGTTCAGGATGGCCTTGGGCTAGTGATCCTCCTGCCTTAGCAGCTCAGATTTTATATGTACAAGTCCACCATGCCTGCTTAGGAGTATGCTCTTATTTTATAATTTTTATTTATTCATTTATTTTTGCAGATACAACCTTTATATGTAGCTCAGGCTGGTCTCAAACTCACAGAAAATCCTCCTGCCTCAGCCTCCCACATGCAGATTTTGTCTTTAATGTATGCATGAAAGTTTCATTTGGGGCCTGGCTAGTAGTCAGTGTAATGGTGTCTACAGAGTTTTATTCAGTATCATGATGGCTACTTGAAAGTACTTAGCACATGAGGACAAAGACTGTGTCTTCTCTAGGGTGGAATTCTGTGGAGTGTGTTTTCCTAAGAGGACACAGAGGACCCCATGAGCTTCTAGGATACTCCTGGTGTTCAGTGGGATCATAGTTCATACACCAGAATAGCCTCTGCTTCTTTTGTTATGACACCTCACTTATTTAAAACACTGGACATTTAAGAGCAAAATAATTTTAAGAAGGAGGGGTAAAATAGCTCTTATGTAGAGCTGCAAGGAAAACTTAGAGTAGCCTTTTACTATTTATTAGCTTATCAATTAAGTATTCTTGTAATTAATTATAAAATATATGTAATTTCATCTGAATTTAGCTGGAAAATCCCAGAGTATCATTTTCCTGATGAAGATACTATGAAGGTGTTGATTCAGAGTGAAAAATAAACTCATGCTGTTTAATTTCTCACACATAACCAGAAAATATAGATACAACAGTTCCTATTTTACAGTTCAGGGCATGAGCTCAGAGAAGGAATGGGACCTAGCTAAGGGGCTTTGCTAATGAGTGACAAGGCTGGCATTTCACCAAAAGTTTTCTCCCTCCGAGCTTTCATTAGCTTACACACATGGATCTGGTCACTTTAGCCTTTTGAATAACTTTGCAGAGCCACAGTGCAATGCTACATCTGCTTTCACCAACTAAAATGTGATGCACTTGTTTTGAAAACTTGCTTTTCAGGCTCAGCAGACTAAGCACCTGGGTAGGCAAGCACAGGGACCACAATTAGCACATACCATGTCAGCCTTGCCCTCGGGCACATTGAGCCAGCCATGGAGACTGGGCATGGTGGCACATGGCTGTAATTTCAGCACTGAGGAGGCTGAGACAGGAGGGTTACTATGAGTTGGAGCTGTGTAGTGAGACCTTGTACCAAATGCATGAAAACTTGTTTTTCAGTGTGGTGTGGTGGTACATGCTTGCTATCCCAGCACTCTGGAAGCTGAGGCAGGAAGATCCTAAGTTCCAGCCTAACTGGGCAGTTAGTGACTTAGGGAAACTCATAATTTCAAGAAAGAGATACTGGTGTAACTCATTGGGAAGATCCTGGATGCAAGCCCCAATGTGCATGTCTGAGTGTGTGTGTGCGCTCGCGTGCGCATGCACGCGCCCACACACACATGCACGCACACACACACACACACACACACACACAGAGCCTGCTTTAACACCTGATGTTTCTATTCAAAGGACTTGAAGACATTCTCTGTTCATAGCACCCCATCAGTAAGTGGGGAGCTTCCTTTGTTAGCTCAGGAGAGCTTGCGATTCACTGAATATCTATCCTTGCCTATCAAGAAACTCAGAGCAAAGTTAATACCTGACCACTTCTTTTTTTAAAGCCGAATTTCTATGGATTTCTGTCCCTTTTATTAATCAATTTCCTGCCTGGAACACTACCACATTAATTTAATACATGGCTTTTTTTTCAGTATGGTCGATTGAACTCAGGACCTTCACAATAATCTACATCCCTATATTTTAATTATTTTATTTGAGTTAGGATCTTACTACATTGCTAAATTACCAAGTTTGGGTTCAAACTTGAGATCCTGATGACAGGGGTCATTATGATTAGCTCTTAGTGCTTGACCTTTGGCTTTGGGTAGTTATCAAATAATACTAAATTTATAAATAAATAGTATAAATTTATAATATTAAAGAACAATAATAGAATTTGTCCAAAATATTTAATTTTATTGTGCTGTAGGCTTGGTAGACAATGTTCAGTACCATGTCAATACATAGATATAGTGTTCAGTTACACAGAGGATATTCCTCCTCCTGTGATGGTAAAGCCCCAGAACTTATTGGTAATTTCCTTTTCCCCCATCTCAGGCCCTGTGGCTTGTGTAGGATTAATCCTAGTCTTTTAAAGCTGAGCGTGCAAAAAACCGAGGCCAGGTCAATGTGTTCTGTTGCCCTGACTACGGTAATTGGACCAAAATGAGTGCATGACAAGACTTAAGTCAGTTCTATCAAGGTGTCCGGAAGTGCTTTTGCAAGAGAACTGTGAAGAGAGTGTTAATTTTCTATGAGAATAGCTGAGAAGATGAGAACTCTGGAGTCTCTAGCTGTCATCTTGATACCCACAAATATAACACAAAATCCCCACAATGCCTCAGGAAGCTGCCAACCAGGGAAAGCAGATGTGAGTTGGGGGCAAAAGACAGGGAAAAGCCTGACCGAAGTCTTAGAGCCTTTGTGTCCAGCCTGCTCTGGTGCAAGCTCTACCTCTGGGCTTCCACTCTGGGGCCAGGGGCTCCATAACTTTTCTTGTTGCTGAGACAAAATACCTGACCCTGAAGTTAAGTAAGGAGAGGTTTAGCTCACGGTCTGTAGAAGTCCAGTCCGTAACTGGCTGGCATCAGAGGGCTGGGAGAGGGTATGACAAAGGAGAGATAGTCTACGCAGGCAGAAGGCAGCGGAGCAGCAGGCATGCCTGCAGCCGTTGTTCTACCCTTGATGTCCTACCCAGGTTGCTTAGGGCAACGAGTGATGGCGGCCTGAATCCTAGTGTCCCTGATCCTAGCATTGCACCATGAATCAACCCCAGCATCATAGATTCTCCATCCAGCCACCTCTGAAGAAGTCTCATCTGTGTCCACCTGAGGCTCTAGGGGGACATCGGACACAAGCCATCGCAGGCAGCTGGCCCTCTTGGGCTGACGGCAGTGCAGTGCATGCTTTCTCTTTTCTGTGACCCAGGTAGGTTGACTTTGGGTAGTTATCAAATAACTACAGTGATTTGAGTTTTTTACCACAAAAGTTCAATTTAAAATCAAAGGACACAAATAGGACATTTTGTATGGAACTCAATCTTTATTACCACAATCAAGCTAAGTTTTTGACTATTTTGTGGTAATATTGGCTATCAGCTCTTCTTTCACAGGAATAAATGTAATAGTATCGGGCTGGTGAGATAGCGCAGCAGACTGAGCACCTGCTTAGGCAAGTGCAGGGACTGGGGCTTGACCCCCAGCACCACATGCAGTGCCAGCTCCATCCCTGGGCTCACTGAGCAGGCCACTGAGACTGGGCATGGTAGTGCACACATGCGATCCCAGAAATGGGGAGGCTGAAAGCAGGAGGATCACTATGAGCCCAAGCTCCACAGTGAGACCCTGTACCAGATACATGATATATATAAATTACTTTCTTTCTTTTTTTTTTTTTTTGGTTTGCTTCTTGCTGACTTAGGTAGAACATTACAAAATCAAAAATATATATACTTCTTCCAAATATATACATATATACATACATACATATATATATATATATATGAAGCAATATAGTCAACCCTTATAATGAATCTACAACCATTATCAATAGGATACTGTTAAATTTCAGACTCAGGTGTGGTGGTTCACACTTATAATTCTAGCACTCAGGAGCCTGAGGCAGGAGGATCACAAATTAAAACCCAGCCTGAGCAACTTCATGATTTAGTGAAAACCCATCTCAAATATATATATTGAGAGAGAGAAAGAGAGACAGAGAGTGAGAGAGAGAGAGATAGGCTGGAGTTGTAGTAGATTAGTGCCCCCTCAATTCCTCAGGATTCAGAAAGGTTCATAAACAAATAATTTAAATAATAAAAATTGAAATCCACCAGCTGAGTGTGGTGGCATGCACCTATAATCTCAGCACTCAGGAGGCTGAGACAGGAAGATTGCCATGAGTTTAAAGTCAATCTAGGATACAATGTGAGTTCAAGATCAGCTTGAACTACACAGTGAAACTCTGTCTCAAAAAAAAAAAAAGCCAAAATAATTGAAATAAAAATTATCCACTGAGCCCAGCCATTAGAGTGATTTCTATTCTTTATATTGCCCATTTATTTTCTAGAGGCCTTGGTAGAAATAACTGTGGTGTCTTGGTGGAGACAGTGAAGATGAGTTTTAGTCTACTCTTACCAGCTAAGAGAATTTGAACATATAGCATCTCATCCCAAGTTTTACTATCAGTAATACTAAAACGTGAATAACTGCCAAATTTAGCTTAAGTGACTTTAATGAGGACTATGTAAGTAATTCAGCCAATTGTAATGTTACTGAACAATCATGTTCCATAAAGAAATAGTCGATTTGTTGTGTACTGTTGAAAGTCTTTGAAATAATGGTCAAAATGATTTTTATTATATTTTTACTTTTAATTACATAATAATAACCCATGTTTTTGAATGCAGTGCAACATTTCAGTGCAGATATAGAATGGGTAATGAGCCAGTTACGATAATTGGCACATCCATCACTCAGACATCGTTTTTCTTGAGATAGAAACATTCCAAGTTTTCTCTGATGGCTTTTTTAGAAACACTCAATTAATTGCTGTCGGCCATAGATGTACTTATCCTACTGAGCTGTAGAACACTAGAAGTTCTTCTTCCTACCCAATTGTACCACTTTTATTAATTTTTGCTTTGTTTTTATTTTTGTTGTAGGCAACGTGTTGTTCTGGCCAAGCATCTCTCAGTATGACGCGGGAGGCACCCTGCCAAGGAGGGAGCGCGTGATTCTTTCTCTCAGAGCCCTCCGCGTTCTGCTGGCTTTATCACAGAGTGCCACTGCTATTATCTGGATCTTTTCTCTTCTTTCAGTGTCTTTTCTCCTTACAAGGTTACAGACTCCAGAGCCCAGTCTATTTTGTTCACTGCTCTGTTCACAGTGCCCTCCATGTAATTATCTAGGAAAGAGCGGGAAAAAAAAAATTCTGGTAGAAGTCACTTGAGAAATTCAGAGTGATACTATTTCTAAAGCCACCCAATGTGAAATGAATTTGAAGTTTAATTCTAAAAGGAGAAAGAAGAAAAAAAAAAAAAAAAAAAAGAAAACAGCCTCCCAATTTTGTGCAAATTAAGAGCATTTACTTCTTATAATTGTTGGCAAATCAGTTAATTATGCATAAGCTTTCACACTAGAAGCAACTGTTTTCCTCTATTCTGATTTCATCTTAGTAAATAATCAAGTCAGATATGAGTTTCCATCCTGCAAGACTAAATGACATTAAACCAAGAGCAATGAACAAGAAAACCAGAATTGTTTGGCTTTGCTTCCCTTATGTCCAAGGATGTTAAGTGTAAGTAATAACCTCAGGAGTCCCATGGTTAGTTAGACTCTCCGCATGACTCTGGTTTCAGGCTGCAACAGTGCTCCGGTTGTCCTTTCAGTAAATAAATCAACAGGGTGTGTAATCTTGTTCTGTAACCTCTTGCAAATCCCCGGATGTGCAGAATTCAGTAGCTCCAAGGTATCTGATGCTGGAGATGCAGAGGAAAATCCTCTCCCTCTTACAGAAAAGCCTGCAGCAGGGATTTTTTTCTTGCTCGGTCACCTTCGCCTTATCAAGGTGGATGTCTGTTTAGTGTTTCACCAGGAAATAGTCATGGAAAATGGGACACTGAAGGAAGGCTGAATTCTGGCTAGTATCTGCAATTCATTTACTTTGGTTACTAAAACCTGATTGTCCAGAGAAGAGTTGCCTTCAAAATTACAAGAGGAGTTACACCCTGGAGGTTACGTTTTTGAAAGATACCCCATTATAATTTACAGCGTGCCCAGATGTGTATAATTTGGAAACATTTCAGAGATTCCTCAACTTATTTTTATCATTCTTATTTTTGACCTCCAAGAGTAAAAGAACAGGAGAAGGGACTGTACCGGCATAAAGCAAACAAGCCCTATGGCTCAGAAAATCAGCTCAGTGGTAAAGAGCTGAGATTTTTCCAGCCATTCTGACCCTATTTAAAAAGATTATATTGCTTTGTCTAATCAGAACTTGCATCAGAATGCCAAGTGTTAACTTCCCTTTTAAAAATTTGTTAAGGGTTCAGGATGTCTGGTTATATATACAGAATGCAATCTGTCCTTGACCTGTGGCCCTACATTTGTTCTTTGCTACAGAAATGCTTTGCAAAAAGCTTTGAATGATGCTGATGTGTAGGAAAGAAACCTTCAGCCCATTATTTCTGCTCAAGCAGCAGATACCTCAGTGATAATAGGAAAATAAGAATATTATTGATTTTTTCTTAATGGTGTCAACTCACTACCCTCAAGCCTGGTATTTTTCAAATCTCATTAAAGGCTGGAATTTATAGCTTTTTTTTTTTTTTTTTTTTTTGTCTTTAAACAATTCCTTTCTCCTTCTCCAAAAACACACAAAAAAAGATTTTCCTATTGTTTACACTAGAATAGTATGCTTCCAAAAGGTTGAATAATCATTTGCTATTGAAGAGTAACTTGATTTCATATAACTTTTCTTAAGAAAAATTTATATTGTCTGTAGGAGGGAGGATGGCAGGGGTGGGGGAAGGAGAGAGAGAGAAAGAAGGAGGGAGAGAGAGACAGAGGGAAGAGAAAGAGGAGAGAGAAGCAGAGAGAGAGAGAATCTCTCAAGTGTCTATTTGTCAGGGTAATTTGATCTTTTCCTCTGAAGCACACATGTAATAGTATTTACTGAGACTAATGTTACCAAGATGGTAAAAATTTAACCTTGATATATAGGCTTTCAAATGTTGAAGAAGTAAATATAAATAGGTAATGTTAACCTTTGTTACTTAGGAAAGATATATTCTGGCTCCTTGCCTCCTTCCTTTCAGCCGTCCTTTCTCAGCACAAACTCTGCCACACAAACTATATTCTAAATTTATAATCAAATTACAGGCATCTGGAGAGCTGAGCCTCTGCAGTAAATTGTTTTCCATAAGTCATGTTTGTGATTTGCAAATGCTGGAGAAGCAAATGCTAAAACTATAATTTTTAAATGATAGATTACCATTGGAAGAATTTAATTTAGGAGTAACACATATAATCCTAGACCCTAAACCTGGCATGCTTGATTTGGCTATCTTTGTGAAAAGATTTTGTTCTACTCAAATCTGAATATATGTCAGGAGAATGATGATTAAAATGAATATGGGAGAGTTCTGAAAATGCTTATACACTGATGTTACTCTTTGGTTCACTAAAAAAAAAAAAGTGAAAAAACTCAGAAATGTTGGTAAGAATTCAAGTCACCATATGTCCTCTTAATGATTATTTGGAAACAACAAGGGACAGACCTCCCACAGGCTGCTCTGGGTTACTAGCTTTCTTCAAAGCATGGACTCAGAGTAGAATTTGCTTTGAGTTTGAGAATGGGTAAAGAAATAGGCTCCAAATAGACTTGTAAATGAATTTAACTGGTTTGTTGGGAGGTTACCCAGAAAAATCTTTATTAAATATAGATGCTTATTTATAGCATTTGATTGCCTTCCATTCAAAAAGATTATACTCTCAGTATTTGAAAATGTGGAGGGAAAGGAATTGGAATGGTGGGCAGTAGTGTAGGAATCTATCATGTCAAATGTGTGCAGTACCAAAGAATGGAGACTCTGAGGAGGAATGAATGGAGTGCAGACTTGCAAATTATTCTTTAAGTTTCAGCATCTTTATCTGTAATGTAATTGTATAATAAGTATTGCTCTTGGTTCTTATAAAAATTAAAACAAATAATATGTGGGAAAAAGTGGTTTTGAAAGTAGATAGCATTATGTAAATGGGATACATCACAAGCTCTGAATTGTTTAACAGAAAAGGGGGCTGGGGAGATAGCTCAGTGGAATAAGTGCTTGCCTGGCAAATGTAAGGTCCTGAGTTCAATCCCTGGTACCACCCAAAAAATAAAAAATTGGACCAGAGAGACAGTTCAGTAGAATAAGCCCTTCCCTGGCAAGTGCAAGGGCCTGAGTTCAATCCCCAAATCCTCAGAAAAAAAAAAAAAAAGAAAGAGCAAAAGGTCGGGGACACTAATATATACATAGTGAAATATATATTAACTTTGCAGGGACACAGTGAAAAGGTGAAACTGGCTCATTCTGGCTTCCACTAGTTTGTGAGAGCTGATCCACATGAAGATTTATGTGAGCCAGCTGGCATCTTGCTAATAGTTTGAAATGGGGCAAGTTATTTACACCATGGAATTTGGCAAGCAAAATAATACAGTTGTTTTCTTTCCCTTTTTTTCTTCAGAAGTAGTTGATCAACTTTTACTGGCTAAAATTTCTGCATGCTAGGACATTGTTCTAAAATTCCATGTAACAAAATTGCTACAAAAGTCATCAGAGTTGGTGTCATTCAGAGGCTTTTGACGATGAGATGGATCATTTCAATTCTAGCCTTTGCAGCTGTCTGGGCTCAGAGCTTGTCTGGGCTATTTCTAGGAACATCTACATCTTCCTCCACCTGAGTTTTTGGCTTCTTGCACTATTAAAGCTGAATTTCCAAGTGACAGCAATCCAAATCTCAACATATAGACTACATACAGACCTCTGGAGGCCCAGTCTTCGAAGTTATAATTTTACTTCCTTAACATTCTGTTGATCAAAGTAAGTCACAAGCCAAGAGTTTACTACCGTGTTAGGTATGCTATCAGTATGATACTCAAACCCATTTAAGCGTCTGAGAATTCATTAAATTGTGAATGCCAATATTTTTAATGATTGTTTCCCTTACTTCTCTATCTGAGGAAAAATTCACTGTCTCACGCTATGTATTTTGCCCAGCTTAAAGTCTCTTTTAGCTTAATGTTTTACCTATGCAACTGATCAAATGCACCAAACTACTGAGGAAAATTAAAAAATTTCCTACATACTGTTTAAAGCATGATAGATGTTTAATAGGGTGTATCCAGTGTTTAGATGAATGAAAAGAAGCCAATCAGAAGAAGGCTGATTGGGAATTGTCTGAGTGGCTGAGGAATTCAGGTTTAGAGGGCTACAAATGACAGTTTCATAGGCATCTAGATATAGAAAAGGAAATATAGCTGGCTAGCTACAGTCTAGAGTAACGTTCTTCACATCTAGAGAGGCCTTCTTGATCAGCAGACATCACAGGAAGAGCAAGGGCTGTGGGATGTGTATCAGTGAAGATAATTTCCAGCTGCAAGAAACAAACAAAATAAATTAATTGAAAGATTTATGATCTCACATGATAAGAATGTTTGAGCTTGGTGGCTGCTGCCTTGTTCAACACAATAGCTCATTCACATCAAAGCTTGTGAGCTGGCTTCTTTATTTTTCCTCTGGGCGTTGACCTCGAGATAGTTGATCTAAAATGTTCCCACAAGGGCTCACTTGTTCAGAGGTGGGGCTTCTGGAAGGTACTGAGATTGTGGGAGTGGAGGCACTGTACCTACCAGTAGACCAATCCATTTTTGTCGATAAATCCATTTTTGTGTTCCTACCCGAGTGCACTGCTAAGCGGGAGGGCCTGATGGGGAGCCAGCGCTGGGGGCAGGGCTTCAGTGAGCACATTCTTGTCCTCAAGTACTTCCTCCCTGTGCTTCCTGGACACTCTGCACTGGGCAGCAGCATCCTGCATGATGCTTTTGCCTAGGGTCCAGCCAACATGGATCAAGACCTCTGAAGCTGCCCGATGGACCTCTTGTCCTTCAGGGTGCAGATGTCAGGTATTTAGTCCTGGTGGTGGAGAGGTGACTAACAAACCCCTTCAAAACAAGTGACATAGTGGAGGGCACAATATTGTACTGTTCAGAAAGGCACTAGATCTTCATATGGCAAAGTCTAAAGCTAGAGGAGATGATCAGGTAAAGGGAGAAAGATTTGTAACTATTTTCTTTCTCTCTCTCTGTCTCTCTGTCTCTCTCTCTCTCCCTCCTTCCCTCCCTATCTCCTCTCCCCCTCTCTCTGAAAGCAATTATTTCACAGATAGCCCTTAAGGGATATCTTCGTATAGCTCCTTACCCTGGAGTGTGTGTCATGCCCAGCTTTCAACCATTTACCAACCAGTCTCTGAGGAACTTTGCAGAAGGTTTAGTCTTTCTTGAACATATCATTATCTGAAATCCCCTCAGAATTGTACTGGAAGAAGGGGCCATGGCTGTAGAGATAATTGAAGCTATCTACCAGGTTCATTTCTCTAATTTCAGCATAGTTTCCAGATTCCCTTCTGTCCAGTAGCTCCTTTTGGTGGAGCTGGAAGTACAAGACCATGCTGCAGATCCAACAGGAAAGTGTGGGGCTCTGAAAACCTAGTCTTCAGTTCAGGACAGTTTCAGAATCAAATCTAGGCTTATTTAGCACTTCACTGTGGACCAACAACCATGCTCTTTAGACAACTGCTCCCTACACATCATATTTGTTACTACAAAGAAGAAGAGAGTGTATTTTAGTTTCATTTCAAAAAGGAAGCTCAGAGAGCAAACTGAGTTAGTGGACCTGGAAATTAGGACTCATGTTTTTTCATCTCCGAGGATGTTCTGGCTATGCACTGAGGAGAAGCTATTTCATGGTCCACCTCATAGCTCAGGTCCCTCTAGACCTCTCCTAGATTCTCACCTTCTCAGCCATCTTCCAGCATTGAGGGATTATTGAAAGGCAGAGAGTAGTCAGAGCCAGAGGCCTTCAGACTTTCCTATATGTCCCAATCTACCCTCCTAAAACCCTACACTGAGGCAATAATGAGAGAAGCAAAAAACAGTCATAGAAACAATGGCGACAGTGCATTACGGTCTCTTATTTAATGTCGCCGACCCCATCAATTTGACCAATTTGAGGTGGACTGCTGGTTGGAGGCGTCAATACCAAGGGTGAATACCCTGAATACTCTGATTAAAACTCAAATTGGTTTTGAGATTCAGAATTATTTTGATATTGGATATTTTCACAGTTAATGGTACTGAAAGACCTCACAGCGTAAATGCTTTGACCTCAGAAATATGGCGAGATATAGAAGGAGATTACTTGTATGTCTTTATTATTCCCAGCTGTCTGATGGAGAAAGTGGATGATTGACCCTTGCTATAGAGGATATCTCAGCAAGAAAACAGCCATTAGGTTCTTCATATAGTTTTCTCCAATAGACAGCCAAGTTTACCAAAGGTTATGCTATTTTTCCTCTGGATCTCCAGGAGGCTAATGCAAATAGGCTCCTCTCTTTGCAAAACATTTTCAGAAGGCTCTTTTTTTTTTTTTGCCGTGGGGCAAAAGTAGCTGGGGATTAATTTTGGTAGAATATTTTCAGTCTGAAGATTGGGCTGTTTATCAGGTCTTCATTGAACAGAGTGAAATGAATTCACATCACTCCTCATAATATTTCATAACATGTCATGCTTGCCTTCTGATATGTATCCTAATTTGGAGGATGGCAACAATTCAGAGGGAACTAAAATTGAAGAAATTAGGGTTGGATAGTTCAGCAGATTAAAACACTTTTCGAGGCAGATGCAGGGTCTGGGGTTCAATTTTCTGCGTACTGTGCCAGCCCCACTCACGGGGTATGTTGAGACAGCGATTGAGACTGGGCCCAGTGCTTGGGAGGCTGAAAACAGGAGGATCACTACAAGTCCTATCTGTGTAGTAAGACCCCGTAGATTCTATATGTTATGGTTTGTGTCTAATTGTCCCTGCAAAGCCTCATGTATCATGTAGTCACAGGGTGGGGACTTCTAGAGTTTGTGAATAACTCATGATCCACTGGATTATGTGTGATTCAAGGCTGGGATTATGGGTTTTAGCACTGCTGGGATTATGGATGTGAGTACTACATCCCATCCTGGGGTGGAGGGCCTGAGTGTACTATAAGAGACAGAGAGAAGACTTTCTTTAGAGATTGCTCTTTGTTGTTGTTGCTGTCCAGCTGCCATGACTGCTGCTCTCTGCCATGTGCCCCTCCAC